>VZUA01091309.1:52280-76607 GCA_013401035.1 Horornis vulcanius
AATTACATATTCATAAATAACATTATTTATAACATTTTTATAATAAAATGATAAACCAGGTGAAACACCACACAGTGACCCCAAACCCAGGGCAAGGGGTGAAATGCAGGTTTGCTCCCACCTTCAGAGGTGCACAGCTCAGGTGAGGTGTCTCTGCAACCCTGGGGCACCACAGGCTGATTCTAACCTCTGAGTTTTCCCATAAAGCCAGAAAATAAGGAATTGCATGGGAGAAGATCCTTTCACCACAAACACAAAGGCAGATAAGAGAAGATCAAAGTTAATTCTTCACTAAGGAGGGCAGCTAATAAATTAAAACTCTAGATAACACCAAGAAAATGCTGGCTCTAGGAAGATCCAACAGGTAGGCCAACTGCTCAACAATGCCAAAATTAAATGCAAATATTTAAAGACAGTGTCAGCTGGAAATGGTGATTACAGGGACAGAGATTAACCAGCAGCTAAAGAGAGACAATTTTTACCAGGACAGCATCAGAGGTGGCAAAGCCTTCATCTCATTGCTCAGAGCTATAAAATGTGGATGTTGTGCACACGTGTGTCTGCCATCTGCAGAGCCTGGCAGCCACAGACATTGTCACATTATGAATGATAAGAAAGTAGCACAGTGGCAGCAGTGGCTCGTGGTGTGCTCCACCGTGCAGGTGCTGTTTACACACAAACGTTCCTCTGGAATGAGCACTCGAGGTCAAAATAATCCAGGGAGCTGTTTGAGCAGAGAAACAAACAATATTAAAATAAACATGAGCTCACTGCAGCCCTTCCTGCCTCAGCTGGTGTGTTTATGGCAGGTTCCCAAAAGGAGCAGGTCCCCTTTGTAGTCCTGCAATGCACCTGCCACCTCTGCAGAGCAAACTCACACCTCTGTTTTCACTTTGGTGATTGATCTGGGTGCCCTCCCTGTGCTCACAGGCTGGGCAGTGCAAGGAGCAGCCAGGCTTACTCCTTAATGTTATCTTCATGAATTGCATCATGGAGATGTAGGCTGGAAAACACACCTTGAACCAGCAAAAATTGTGTCTAATCAAAGGGCAAAATAAGGTACCACGGCTTTGGCAGAGCAGCATACACTGAACAATTCATAGCTGTTACCACCAGAATGTAAAAAAATAAGTTTTGTGTCCAACCTCAGCTTTCAGCCACAGTTACACACCCAAATGTGCTTTTCACTATGATCTAAAGGAGGCAAGCAGCACAAAGATGAATTAGGACACACTGAGTTTGGTGAGATCAGCTCTGCAGTGTTAAAACTGCATTTAAATACACGGACAATCTATGGAGTGGAAACAAATCATACCAGCCCAGAGCTGCCTGAGTGAGAGGCCTTTGACTCTGGATGTGTGATTTAATGCTGGTTTTGAAGAATAATTTGCAGTGGGATGAAAGGCTGGTCTTACATCCATTAATAATCATCAAAATCAATACCAAATTATTTTGTGACAGTGTTTTCTTCTGCCTGGTTCTGTGTTGGGCTGGAAGGAAAAACATGTGTTACCAGTTTCAGTGAAGGCAGAAGGCATTCTTGGCTCTTGCATCTTCTGAAATGCATCCATCTTCCCAATTAACTATTTAATTTTATTGTGGATTTGGAAGCCTTAAACTCAGCCCTGAGCTGCTTCACTCTACGAGTTGTGTTTACAAAGCTCTCTGACCAAAGACGCCTCGTAGAAAAGATTTATTTGGGGAAACTGCTTCTTGTTTTGTGAGCCTGGAAGAAAAAGCAAAAGTGAAAACCTAAAATGTCAAACTTTCATCATTACTTTTGAATTGAGTGCAAATATTTGACTCAGCAGAATATAGACATCAGTAAGGAAATAGCTTATCTGTTCAAAATACTCTTAAAAATACAACGGCAAGAACATGCTGGGTATTTTAGGATACTTATAAAAAATAAGTGCATGGGAAAGATGCACAGTAAATGATAAGGCAGATGTTTATACAATCTTTTTTACAGAGTCCAGAGCAGCATTCTGTGTCACTGATGGTTCCTTTTGGTAAACACATTCAATTGCTCAGTATCGGGGAGCCTTTACTAATTTTCTCTTTGCAGGCAACAGAGATAAGGAAAGTGCACTGCCAGCTTTTTTAGTGCTGCCAGAGCCTTGAAGCTGCTTTTTAACACAGATGGTACAGAGGTGGAACAGTCTCATATTTCTGCCTAATAATAGCTATCACTCGTAGGGAATTATATCCTCAAGGCACTTTTCTACTTCTCATGTACACATATTTACATAAAGATACACATAAAAACAGATTAAAAAAAAAGAATTTATGTGTATAAAAAGGGACCACTAAAGGCAGAGTGCTCAGTATCTCCTTTAGCAGACTTCCTGGGGGCTGCCTGCTCCTCAGGACAAGCGTGTGGTGCTCCGCCTCGGGGATTTATTTCAACTTGCATGGCAATCCACTGTGAAATTCTGATTTTTCAGTGCTGAGTGGCTGTTGCTGGCAGGAAATGAGGTTTATGAATGCTAATGATACATGATTGGAGCCCACCACATGGCTCTCTTGCCTCCACTGCAGAGGAAGGCTCAGAGCTGCGTGCCAGCAGTGCTCATCTTGCTCCCCACTCTGCACCACAGGGCTTGGAGAAAGTCCCAGGCTCTGCTTAGGATTAACTTTGGGGGCTTTTGGGACAAAAGTTATCCCCTCCACCCCAAATAAATCAAACAAATACTGGCAAACCTTAGGAGAGGGGCTCTACACTAAGTTGAATAAAGGGGATTTATTCACTGTTCCACTGCACCCAGAAAACCTGCCACAGTATCCAGAGACCCCAGGCCATTGAGGTCCAGCCTGAAAAGGGATGGTTATTGGATCCAAGACACCACAATTTTCTAGTTTTCCTCCCTTGTCTGCAGGCAAAGTGATGCCAACAGATTACAAAATACACCAGGAGAACTGGTGAGAAAATTGGCACTGTTATAGGAATTCCTTGACCTTAGATGCAAGGACAACAAATGAAATCTAATAACTGGAACTTGTCTTCTTGAAAACAATAGGACTCAAAGCTTTCCTTTCTAGTTTTTGGTATGTCACTGGATTTTTGACAAATTTAATATCTACATGACAGCAGAATGTGAAGGGCACATTTCTCTGCCCATCAGGGTTAGAAGGCAGCCATCTCTGAGTTAAGTGACATAAAATTTATGATCACAGTGCTCATATTTTTTAAAAATATCTCTGGTTCTGACTCGAAGTATTCTGGATCACTCTGTGAAAACTCCATGTTTCCTTGTCTGATGCTGATTTTAACTGCAGATAATCAGCATTAGGTTGTTTACATACCCTGTTGGTCTGAGGATGGGAGATTGATGATATCTGTTAGATGATTTATCTCCCAGCTGTTAAAAGTGTGCCATGTTTGAAAGTTACTTTGAAAAGAAGTGGGATGGAAGTAACAAAAGACTTAGTTTAAAATGCTTTTAAATGCCACAGTGGTTAAATCCATAGCAAACCAATCTAAACCATAATTTTATAAGGTTCCTTTTCACCATTTGCACCCAAACCTTAGAACATAAACCTTATCCCTTTGTTGTTAAATGACACTTTTTGAAGCACAGTCATTTAACTTAGAATTGCCATGCTTATCTGTGAAGTTAGGAGTACTGAGGGAAGTTTAAGCACCATATAATTGAAAACATCAAATTATATACCCATGGAAATGGGATTTAGAATGGAAATAGCAGCTGATGCTTAACTGAAACAGATATGGTGGAGTAACAGTTACGTACCTGATTTTTAATTCTTCAGATGACTCATTTATGCAGGAATTACCAGTCCTGTAATTTTGATAAAAGGTAAAGGTCAAACATCTTATTTGCAAATCCATGTTCCTTGGATGTTGCATATGTATCTCAATTCAGATTTACATGTAAATAATAAACCTGGAAATATTTTAAGCTGATTAAAAGACAGTGGATTTCATATTACAACTTGCTAAAACACACCTACAGAATAAATAACATGCCCCTGAAGGAAATTTAAATAGAAAGTGATTAATACCTTAAACTGATGAATAATACAGTTTTATAAGAGGTGTGCTAATGAATCAGACATCTCTGCTTGCAGACAGTCCATGTGGGTGGGCCTGCAGCTGGAACACCCTGAGCTGGGGTCTCTGTGTGGGTGGAAAGGTCCAAACACACCCACATGTGGCTGCAGAACAGGGACTGACCCCTGAGCACCCTGTAGTCGTTCACATCCTACTTGGAAAACGCCAAAGAAGGCCAAAAATCATTGACCTCAGTGTTTGTGAAGAGTTTCTGCCAAATCCCAGGCAAATCTATAAAGAATAAACATGATTTTACCCAGATTCTTAGTCACTTCATTAGCAGAACCGAGTAGTAATTATGAGTTGCAACTATTTTCTTAATTTGAACACATTTTTATCTATTTGGTTTGTTACTTCTTTTAATTGCACGTCTCAGTAAGGAACGTTGGGAAAGATGAAAGGGTCAAAACAAGAATCTTGGAGGATAAACTGTTGTCTTTAAAAGCAATCCCTACTGGAAGAAAATATGATGATTGAGAGGCCAGCGGTGCTGGGGTAAGCACAAGATAAGTCCCAAGCTATTTGAAGTAATGTTTCCTTTGATCTGCCAGGCCTTGCCGTACATAAGGAAATTCAGTGGGGTGCTAAAGGCTCTGCTAATCTTCCTAATGATATGCTGAGGATGCTTAAGGCTGAGGTTAAAGAGGCCTCTCAGTGCAGCTTGATTTGTGAACTTTTGAAATACGGAGCTGACCTTCCCTCTCAAAGATATTTGCAAAGCAGCTGCTCCGGTTAGCAAATGTGTGGGCAACTGTGTGGATGAGCTCAGGCCAGAAAAGCTAAAAAAGAGAACCTTTGGATGAGCTTTGCCTTCAGCAGTGCTGCCCTGGGAAGTGATATTGTGGGGTTCCACAGGGCTTCAGGAACAAAGTGTGCTAAGAACAAGGGTGGTTTAAAATTCTGGAGGAAAACAGGCAATCAAAGGGCTGGGCTGGCCAAAATCTTTGGCAATTATTATCTATCAGGCTGGTGGGCACAGCAAAAATGTGCTTGAGAAGGCTCAAGATCATCGTTTAAACATCTAATTTTTAGGTCAACCTTTAACATTACCACAGCATTCAAAATCAGGAGTGAGACCAGAATCAACATTTGACTAAAGAGCCTGAAAGTAAACTGGGGAGCCTTAATTTGTCAAAAAAGTTCAAGAATCATTCACAGGGGGAAAGAAAGGAAGCAATAGAGAGAAATATGTAATCCATGTTGGCAGCACTGAGCTCTGAGCAGTTTGATTTTGCCTGGTTCACACTCCTTGTGCGCCCTGAGGCCTGTACACAGCAAGTAGAGCACATCTGTACCCTTCAATCCACCTGAGGTGCAGAAGGTGAGACCTTTGGAAAAGGTTTTACCCAGTCTGGGAATGTGACTTGTAATCCTCAGGCTGTGCCCAGTGCATGAAACCTCCACACTGAGTCTGGCAGTCATGACAACTTTCTTCCCCAAAAGAAGAGACCATCACCTGCATGGCAGCACAGCCAGATCTCCTCAGCAGCCCAAGGGATAACTCAGGGGCCTGTGAAGTGTCACAGGCACAAGGTGAGGCTGTGATCACACCAGCACAGGAGGGACCTGCCTTGAGAGCTGCCTGGATGTGCAGCTGTGGGGTGCTGTCGTGGCAGGATGGCATCAGAGGTGGCCAGAGACTGATGGCAGGGCCACACAGCGGGGTGGGACCAGGGCATGGGCTGCACTGGGAATGGGGCAGGGCTGGTGGCCTCAAAGCAGAGCCAGAATGGGCCAGGAGGTTGGCAGGAAGCACTGGAACCTCGGGGCTGAGGGCTGGGGTCAGCTCCCCTGCAGCTGCTGCAGCCAGAGCCAGCTCCCTGCTCAGACAAGCTGCCTGGGGCAGCTCGCTCACCCCCAGCTTTTCTCCAAGCAGGTTTTCCTAACCAGCCAACTGAAAAGCCCAGTATGGAGCTTGTGGCAATAAATAGAAAAGCACCTTCCTCTGCTGGCAGCACCTACAGTCTGTGCTGTATGGGACAGCCAATCTCCCTCTGAGGAAGATGGTTAATATCCCTAAACACAGGCTAAAGCCTGATTTTCAGATCCTCTCAGTTGTCCAAGGGTTATTTGGTTGTTCCATGCAAAGGGAAATACCTTTAACATGAGAAATCTCCCACCACACATTTCAGTGGCTGGGGTTTAGAGCACATCTGTGGTAGGTAAGGGTTGACTCACCTCAACCAAAGGAAAAAGGATTATTCCTTATGCTGCAGGTAAGAGCTTTAATTGGTGGTCTACAGGCAACGATTTAAATACAAGTTTTGAAGCACTGCTTTGGAATTTGGCTGTCTTGGGTTTGCTATTGTCATTATTTATTTGGTCTTGTCTTATCTGGGGGCTTGAGTCACTGCATTCCTGAGGAAAGTGCCAGCGCTTTCACTTGGAATGACAGAGTGACATTCAACTGCTTTCAATTGGCCTGGGTTCATATCTGATTGCACATGAAAGGAAACCTTTTTAATTCTGTAAAAATGGATAAGTTTTGAGCAAATCTACCTGGAACTGACAGGCAGGGAATCCTATGAAGCCAAGCAGGCTTAGGGCTGAGAGAGGAACCAGTCCTGATGTCGTTAAGGCTCAATTTCTGTGCAGAAGCAGGGATGGAGGAGTTTTGGAAACTTCACTGGCAGGAACCAAATACCTGTGGTATTAGAAATATTGAAAAATTAGACCACTGGGAACATTTCTTTGATTTTCAGGGGCCAGACTTTAGATGTGGAAATCAGTACTGGTCTGCTGGTAAACGCACCTTGAAAAATTCAGATTCATGGTTTATTCCACCGATGTTTTGAGTATGGAATACTCCAAATATATACTTGGGAGTTTGAGCAAAAATAGAAAAAAACCCTTAATGCTTCTTATTCATTACTTAGAAGAGTTTTTCTAATGAATAAGCCTCTGTCTAGAGTAAAGAGACATCTCCAAAAACCATAGAGTGAGCTGGTGGAGGGCAAATATCCTTCCCTTTTTAGCCATCATGACTGGTGGCTTTACCTTTTCAGCCGTAGCCTACTGGATGGAATAGAGGAGAGGAAGTCCAGTTAGAACCTCAAAAACATTAAAAAACCCACACAAATCCCAGTTTTTTCTTCAGGGCACACACTTCTTGCCTCACACTGAGCGGGTTTCTAAGGGCCAGCTCCATGTAAACAGCCACAGAGGCTAAACAGGGCAGCTAAGGCAAAAGGTGAGATCATGGAAACCACCAACCATTTACTGCCTCACCTCAGAGACCTCTCAACTACATGTGGCTGCAAATTCCAGGCTTTAAAACTTCCCCTGGTTTTGAGGCTTCCTGCAAACTCAGAATTGCCTCAGCCCTGACCCTGCCAAGCAGCTTGGCACATCACTGAGTCCCCAAAGGTCCCCACCTTCCCCCAGGAGGCCTCCAGGGAGGAAACATTCCCAGATGGTGTCCAGGACACTGTTATACACCATAAAAAAGCATGGAGGCTGCCACTGTTTATCAAAAATTAATCAGAGATAAAAAAAGATATTAAAAAAATGGATCATTAGAGCTTTTCTGTTCATGCTAGGTGAGATTAGGACCACATCTCCTTGTTCTAAGTCATGACCAACAGCCAGGTTGCAACAGCTGCAATTCCTCTCAACTCTGGATTGTTCTCCTCACAACAGCTCCTGGTACCAAGTGTCTGACAGTCAATGCCATTGCTTTTGCTGGCTCATGAGTCCTCTGGTTCCTCTCTCTTTCTCAGAGACAGGAGTTCACCACCACTCAGAAATATTTGGAAACGTTTATTTGTGTGGATGTGTGTGAGTACGGAGATAAGTACTGTGTATTTAACCACACAGAAATAAACTTTCTGGGTGGAAGCTGATAATGGTCAAATAAAAGCAAGCACTGAAATGATTGCTAAAATAATCAAAAGTCCTTTTTTTTGTCCTCACAAAACAGTTCCTAGCTGATCCTGTTAAAAGCTAATGCTAAAACCTATAACTAGTACGTGGAAATATGGAAAATTATACTGGATCCCTAACTTCTGGATAAGACAGAGAATGTTAATTGGGCCAAATCTTGTTATTTATATGAAGAAAGAAACAGTTAAATTTAAAGAGGCACAGGTTTCAGCCAAACAGAAAACAACAAAGGAGCACAGCTGGAACACCCAGGGTATGTTCACTATCGTAATCCAACGTGTAGGAGGTAACAACCATGGCCTGCTCAGGCTGAAAAGTGAACAAATCAGAAAAAAATCAGAATTGTGCTTAAGAGGATGTTTTGTGGTTGTATGGGAGGATGGAGTGCCAGGACACTGCTGCTGGCATCTGGCACCAGAAGAGGATCTGAATCACTCTGGCTGGTCTGGAGCTCTCTGTGTTTCATGGAAACCAAAATGAGCCAGGCAGAGCCTCACTGGAAACCAACCTTGCTTGGACTCCCTTCCAAGTCAGGCCATGAACATAAATATTTCTCTGGAAACTACCTAACGGTGTACTTAGCCTAAGACACACTTTCAAACATCTCCAAAGAACAGTTTCTGCAAAAGTAGTCCAGTGGTGCTGTGAGCAGTTTGAGGGCAGTCCCCTGAAACCTCTCTGGTCCCAGTAATCTTAAACCTCCAAATTTTCACTAGACTGACTCCTTATTGATAACAAAGATAAAGGGGCTGTTTTCTGAGCCCCTCTGCATTTCATTAAGATCTGAACTGCAGAGGAGGCCAGAACAGGAAAGAAAATCCTCTGGGTGAACATTTAATTCTATGGAAGGCAGTGGCCAAACCTGGGTCAGGTTCTGTGGGGGAAAGATTTTTTCCTGTGCTTCTGGATATGTAAAAACACATTGCATGAATGAAATTAGAAATTTCTCCACTGGGCTCTGCCGACAGCAATAGCAATCTGATGTTGGTTTGAGAAGAACCACATTTGAATGATTCCTATCTTCAAGTAATATCAATTTTCCACAGTGGCCGTTGCTCTCTGATTATTTGCTGTTCTTTAATTCCTTGTGTATCTCTGGTAGTTGTTTTGGCTATTTTTAAGTGCTGTGCAGTTTTATGCTCACAAGTAGTGCAGTCTTGCCATTTTTTTTGCAGTGGGGAGTTTTGGGGAGTGTGCAAATCTCAGCTGTGTAATTTGGAACAACAGCAGTACAACCATTGTGTTGAGTGTGGACTCCATTTTTTGCTTGAGCTTCTTCCATCTGACATTCCCTACCTACTCATTTAGGGTTTTTTTCTTGCTGCAGAGTACCCAATATCTGCCAAACCTGCCTGAACTCTGGGACTTTGGGGCCACGTGATAAAAGCTCCCATCTCTCCACTCCATCCATCTGTTTTTTTCCCAAGCTAGAGCTGTTTTCCATCCCTGGGTCAGTAGGTGGAGGACATGGTTGAGCCCTGTGAGCCCAACAGCTGTTGCACAAAAGGCAGTGATGCCAAAGGCATCCTCTGCAGGAAGGGAACACAGATGGGGAGATCTCTTCCTGAGGTAAAGGATGTGCTTCCCAAGGACAAGGAGCAGCCAGAGTTATGCACTGGCTTGATGCTGTAAACACGGCCAAAAACAGGGGGCTGGAGTTACAGAGGAAAATGGCACTTCCCAAGGGAGCAGACAGATGGAAATGTGAATGTGAAAAAGCCCTGGAGAGAGTGAGAGGCTCTGATGGGAGGAGATGGAGAAGGGGAGGCCGTATGCCATGGCACTTGACAGGTGAAAGTTCCTTTTGGGTTTCTCTTTAGTTACTGATGTGGCAGGAAGTTCCAGTGTAATTAAAAAAAAATAAATCACAGAAACCTCCCCAGGAGCATTGGGAGGTTGGGCAGGACAGTGTCTGTCACAGGAACAAAGGCAATGTTTGCACTCTGTGAAAGGGCAGCCTTTGACGTGCACGACAAGAGATGTGAAAAGGATCTTTGATTTGAGCCACAGTTTGACTGCTCTCAACCTGTCTGAGGCTGAATCGGCTCCTTTTTTGATATAAGGGGTCTCCTAAGTGACACCAAATCTTGTTGGTGGCTGTGGGAATGCCTGGGTCTTTCCTGCTCCAAGGTCAGGGTGAATAAAACTCAGGAGATGTTGTTTTTGAAGTCTCACTCTGAAATTTATTATCCTTATCTATTAAAAACTCATGAGATGTGAGCTCTCTCTAGCAAGTCGAGAAAGTGAGCTAAAATGCTGTCTATTCAAGGTTATTTAAGTCCCAATTATGCAATAAACTGTTGACATCTATATTATTTATGCTTCTAACCCAATTACGATCACCCGAAACCCGCAGTTCTTTCACCCAGTTACAGAAAACCACCCAGACTCATGAAGAAGAAGGATCAAAACCACAACTAATCCACAACCAAAGTTCTCCATCTTGGCTCCCATATATCACCATACACTAAAATCCCAAATCTAAGCTTTTCACCCTGTGAGATCACTCAACACCACTCAAACTCCACACCCACCTCCCCCGTGTTATCACTCAACCTCGGGTGCCTGTTCCAAGGTCTCAAGTCAAACGTGGTGCTTGCCTGAGGGTCAGCACCCCTCAGCTCAGAAATCCTGACATTTTCAGCCTCCAGGGTTCCAACAGGTGCCTTCTTAGCCAAGGCAGAGGGGAGCCAGGAGCTCCTTCCAGCCCAGGGCAGTTCAGGGCTGCTCCTGCCCCTGCCCAATCCGGGACTGCAGGGTCACGGCTTTGTGAGAGCAGGGTGAGAGCCACCAGCCAGAAAATGGGAATGAACCAGCTGACACACATCCCTCTGGGGAACAGGGGAGGTGAAGGGAGATGCAGAGCTCTCTGTGCCTCTCTCCTGGCCCAAAACCCCTTTACCTGAGAGCAGGATGGCCAAAGGCAAGAACAGAATTAGTCTGGAAGCCCCTGCATGGCCTGAATCCTGGGCTATCCATGAGCAGTCCTGGACAGTTCAGTGCTGCCTTAGAGGCCACTGGAACAAACAGCAGGAGCTTTAGCAGGGTCTGGCACTGGGGGAGAGACAGATTTGGGTTTAATTGCCTTGGGTAGCATTTAGTTATATTTAAATATTTTAAGGGATGCTGGCTGGGTGCTTCTCATCACTGTTACAAATCTGCAGCCTCAGGATTGCAGCCCTCTAGTTTGTACTTCTGCTGGTCAGACATGAGCCTAAATGAGTGTCCCAGCACTGCATGTCAGAGAGGGACAGGCATAAATACAGAGATGGAGATTTCCCAAAGGCATCTCTCATAAGGTCAGATAAGTGGAGAGAAGTTTCAGATCCAGCTAATAATTAATAGCAGACTTTTAAAGCAGGAAAAATCATCTTGTTTGTTACAATTCATGGTTGTAAAATGGGACTATGTTCTGCTGAATTCATGAGGGAAATCCTCAAAACTCTGTTTGTTTTTTAGTGCCAGATGAGTCAGCTTTGTTATCCTTAGCAATAATTTGTGATATAATGAAAAATTTGGTATGATTTATACAGAAGAGTTTATGCCTTCATTGTAAATAAACACGGCTCATTTTGTGCCATTAAGCTGAATCAAGAAACATGTGGTTTAAGATGCAGTTTACAAGCTAGTGAATATCAGAAATGATAAATAGCACAACAATCTTTTTGGAAAGGATGTAAGACTTCATGCTTCCAGGACATAAGATAACCCCTAATTAATGGGGGCTAGTAAGAATTCTTTCCTGTCAGCAAGTTATTCCATAATTGCCTTCTGTAAGGCTTCCTGTCCTTTCCTCTGAAGCAGCTGCTGTGCTTCTGCAGGAACAGGATGATAAAATCAATAAATCCTGGCCCACTCCTATACCTCTGTGAATGTCTTTTTTGATGGGAACTTTTCATCCACCTAAGACTTAGGTTCAGTTTTTCTTTGTTTGCAAGGCAAAAACTGCTGAATGCTGAGGCAGGAGAAATGACTTGCTTCCTTTAGTGATGTCTTCACTCGTGACAGGAAAAACAAAGCCTAAACCCTTCAACTCATGTGTTGGCACGTAGGAAGGAGGGTAATTTTTTCAATAACTTCACCTGGAGAAGCAGTTGGTTGTGTTGTTAGTGTGGACCCACAGCACAAATATCCATCTAAAAGAGAGAGAGAAAAGCTTAGCTCTTGAGAACTTGGCTGGGTAAAAGAAATCTCACCCAACCATCCTCTGAGCTGTGGAGGTGTGTTTAGGAAGCCTTCTGCTTTGCCCTGGCCCTCAACTCTCTTGTTTATAATTTCCTCCTATTATTTCCACTTGTCTTCACCAAAACTACTTTTGTACTAAAGCCTTATTTTTGCTATGTGATAGGTAGGCCTCCAAAACGACCTGATGGTTGCAGTCACTGGGTTCTAAGATAAATGGAGGAAATGACTCTCTGGAAGTGGCTTTGCCCTTTTGTCTCTCATATAAAGCAGCTGAGGGATTGGCACAGGCTGAGACAGGCTTAGCTTAACATTAAACTAATTGAAAGTTGGTGCAATGAATCACGTCTAATGTGCCATTGGAAAGGAGGTTTCTTGATCTTTAGATAATAATGCAGTCTAAGATAATATATATCCACTTTTTAAAAGGTAGGAAGTAGGCTGGGAAAGGGAAGGTCTCTAATGAGTGATAAAACTGCAGATGCACACACCTGGTTTGGGATGATGGTCTTCCTGCAGGTCAGGGTCTGAGCCAATTAAAGGAAGCCCTAACAGGACATGAATGAGCTTTTCTTTTGTCCTTTAGGCAATCCAACAACAGGATGCTTTCCTGAGGTGTATTTGCAATTCCCTCCCTCCCCTCCTTCTACCATCAGTGTCAAAGCTTGAATTATACTGTTGATGTCTTTATTTTGTTTGTTTTTTCTCTTGTTTGGACATGGACCAGGAAAAATGAATCTATCCATGCCTCAGATCCCTGTGACTTTTAGAGGTTGCGCTGATCATCAGCTACTAGCTGTGAATAAAGCCTCCAAACCTTATTTAAACATCACAGCACTAATTATGGCTTCCTTAAAATGCTCTTGAGCTATAATTACCCATAAGATTATACATTGGCAGTGACACAAGAAGTTGTATTACAGGATTGTACCAGGAGGCTGAGCTCACCCCACTGTCTCAGTCAATCAAATCTTCTGAGAAGGACAAATAGTCAGAGTTAGCAGTGGAAAACCATCCCTGTGCTCTGCCCAGCCCCAATAGATGCAGAAAACTCATTTGATATTCAGCGTGCACTCTTCAGTTTGCAGCGCTGCTCCCAGTTCTCAGCTGATGCAAACAGATGTTGATCAGCTGAACATTGATTTCCATCAGGTCAGGTTTCAGTTCCCAGTGCAGAGATCTCTTCCCTTTGTGTTGAATGTGAGGTGCACTCTTAACCACCACCAAAAAGGGAAACAACTCTAATGCATGTTTTGGGATTTTTTTAAAAGGAAACTGGGAATTTTGAAGGGCAGTTCTGATAAAACAGACACCCTTGTCCTTATGTTCACTGCTCACTCCATCCCTTTATAGCATGAAACACACAAATTGAACAGGACTGGAAATTTGGAACAAGTTCAGACTTTACAATAGATGGAGGGTTGGGGCTAGAAGAGACATTTTCCTCTCATCCTCTGTAAGCCCACACTCCCTTCCTGTGCACCATCAGGTAGTTTCTTTTGATAAAAAATACATGAGCAGCAGAAAACCTCTCATTCCTGCTTGTTTGAATTGAATTTTGTCATTTGCCCCTACAATCTGTTGGTTTGGCTGCATGACACTGATTTCCAGCTAAAACAATTTACTCACCAATTACTTTCACAGACAACAACTTCAAGCAATTAAAAGAATTAATAAAGTGTTTTCATACTGTTGAGAAATACATCTGTGAAGAGCTTCTAAAAGATGCAGCCTGAGATGCTAAAATTCACTTTGTTTTTTTCCTTAAATATTAGCAGGGGAAATCACCAGAAAACCCAGAAAATGTTTTATGCTCCCCCACCTACATATGTAAGACAGCTACCAGAATTGCAAATGCTTTTAAATTGGAGATTACCTGCTTTCTTCCACAAAACTGCTTTGTGTTTTCTGGGTTTTTTTCTGTTAAATAACCCACAGAGTGGATGAAAAAGCATATATATCTGTTCCATGCATATTGCTGCTGGATTTCACGTGCCCGGGGATGCTGCAGCAGCACTGCAGGGTTTGTCTTTAGCCCTGCCTGCACACAGCTCTGCAGAGCACATCCCCCCACTCCTTTGGGCAGAATTCAGGACTAAAATGCCATTTGCTGAGGGGTTGATTGGAATTTAAGCAGATTTTGCACATGCATAGAACAGGGGTGGAAAAGCACATGGCATTTCTGTGGGAATGAGGCAGCAGAGCTGTAAGGATCTGTAATTAGCAGACCCAATTCTGGTGCTAGGGGTGCCTCAATTTAAGTGCAAATTACTAAGTTTGAGGAGAGTGCCTTAAAAATTACTAAAGCATTTCATGATTATGAGGAAGACTTTAATTTAGGAGACAATTCTCACACTCGCACCTGAAGGCATTACCATTTTCTTTCTACCTGTTCCCCTCCTGTCCTTTTTAATAAAAGTTGTAGATTCCAAACGTCACTCTTGGCTCTTGTTTTACAAAGTCTTTGTCCCTGATTGAGGCTAAAAGATAGAACTCTTTATTTTTTTGTTAAGTCCTGGTTTTCATGGATTATTTAAGAGGATTTAAAAAAGAGCAGTGAAAAACTCAGGCCTAGCATCTCACAGACATTGCCATGACCTTTCTTGCATCCATTTAAAGCAAATATCTCACTTCCTTGGGATTCTGAAAATGTGTACATTTGACTTCTAAACACACAATAGGTGCAATGTTGGAACCAGTTCTACACAGGTGTGACTCCTTTGGTTTTGATGGAGTTTCTACATATTCACTGGCAGAGGGAGTGAATAAATATTCTGGAGCTTTGAAGACAGAGCTGCAACAGGAACTAACAGAGAACAAGTCTTCTATTTGATTGTGAAGCACAGGAATGAATTTAAAATGTGTTTTTATATGTTTACATACAGACATGGGGGAAAAAAAATCACAGAAAGGGAGAATCTTTTGTTGTGAAGTCAAAATTCCCTTTACAACCATGAAAGATAACCCTGGACTGACAACTGCCATCATTTTTGTAAATACTGTAAAAATACTTTGAAAATCTTGTGACCTGAGTGCATAAAATCTCTCAGAGATCAGTGCATTCATTTTCCTCCCTGTGTTTCACTTGAATCCCTCTTCTCCAGAGATTTTCACAAACGTTGAAAAGATTAATGTCCAAATATAAACAAAATGAGAACAAACTCATCATTGAACAGGACTAAAAGAAAAGGAAATAGCTGATTTAATTAAGCTTTTTTTTTTTGTGATGATTCAGACCAACATAAATCTCAATGAAAGGACAAAAATAATTACAGGTAATTAATGCCAAAGTATCTAAAGCTCAGGAATTTAGTTAGCCTTGAGCACAATGCATAACACACCCAGTTCTTCTTTCTGTAGATAACATAGTGCATCCACTAATTTAGGTTATGGAGTTTCTTTTACACTTGTAATTATTTTTAATACTGACACTTCCTTGGCCATAAAGGAAACAGTGCTGATAGCACAACATAGAAGCTATTTTTGCTTTTTATGTCTAAAACACAGAAGCTTTTTTGCTTTGTTATTCCTAGGGCTAAAATGGCACAAGTCAAAAACAAATTAAATCCATCATTCTGCCACTGGATAGATCAGTGTAAAATCAGTGAGATGCAAACAGAGCTAGATTCCATATTTTTTTCTATCTCTGGTTGAGGCTCAGTAGTGTTCCTCAACTATGGTTTTGTTTCTAATGTGGAAATTTTTTATATCAGTGTTATGGTTAAATTGAAGCTCTGATTTTAAAGATGAGAGGTTCTTTATGAAGATCTGTTTCATGCACATACTTTCCAGAGTAGTTTAAAGGACAAATATTGGAAAATAAATAGAATATTTTGCCATTGATAAAAGCTGCAGGACCACAGTCTGGATGGACTAGATTGAGAGTATGGATTTAAATTATGCATTTGGGTAGTTCAGAAAGAAAAGCATTTTTTATCGGGTCAGATCCCACTCTATATATTTCTCTTCCTTTGGATTGTAGGAGATGAATGCTAATGTCCATAGGTAGGCTTCCCCCTCACCACATAGGGGGTTTCACAGCAAAAAAATGATGGGAGTATGGGAGTAAGAATTAGGTCTTAACTTTCCATATCAGATAACCTACATTTATGCAGGTAGGGAGCAACAAATTTTCAGAATTTTAAACTACAGCTGGAAATGAGCACAAAATCTGGGGCATGCTCATTATAGAAATAAATTCATGTCCAAAGCTGGTGCTTTCTCATGATTTTCTTTGTCCCCTTCTGAGATATTCTTATTCTTTTCTATGAAAGAAGAATCCTTGATGTAACTCCTCCTAATTCAGCTGCCTTTTAGACATGTGCCCTTAGTTATCCACATAGTGAAGCTATGTATTTTAGTGAAATCAAATCTGATCTAGAGAAATGATATTAGAGAAACATCTCTGTCTTACCACGAAATTAAAACAGCAGCAGTGAGCCTGTCAGTCTTTGGGGGTATTCAACCTCAGAGCAGCAAAATGAGCCCTGATAGTGATGAAGGATAGATCCCACTTGGTTGTGAATTAACTCTAAAGGGAAGGGGGAAAGGAACAAAAAGGCCAGCCTATGTTTTTGAGGAGTGTTGATTGTGGAATTGTTTGCTTTTGTGTCCCACGAAATGCATGGACAGGCTTCTGCTCCCTGGAGCAGTGGGGCTGGGTGTCACCAGAGTGTGCCTTTGTCTGAGGGACAGGTGGCACAGACAGCAAATTGCCTGAAACAGCAAAGCAGGGATTTGGTTTTACAATCTGAAACGGAGCCCAGGTTTGGTTTGTGTGGCTGGCAGGTCTCGTGGCACCCAGGCAAATCCCAGCCTGACCCCCAGCCAGGGGTGCTCCTCTGCTCCCATTGTCACACAGGCCCCAGGGGACATGGAGCCAGGGCTCCACTGAAGGCTGAGGCACCTTTTCACTGGACTTTGCATAGAGTGGGGGCTCTGGAGGAGCCAATTTCTCCCAACTTTGCCCCAAACCAGGACACTGTGACCTCCAGAACTGCATGGGGCACTGCAGCCCCAGGGCTCCTGCAGCACCTTCTGCAGCTCTTCTCCTCCTTGCATATAGGCTGTGGCTCTTCAAAAAATTCCTTTTCCCATTTCTGCTTGGGACTGTGACCCAAAAGTCCTGGGAGAGCTCTCTCCTGTTCCCCATTGACAGCAGGAGCAGTGGGTGCAGAGTTTTCAGCTCCCAGTCCCTCCCTATGGAACCAAATCCCCCCAACTGCTGTCACTCAGCTGTGACAGGATCAGGGTTCCTGAGAGGGAAATAAACCAAAAAAACCTCTGGGCTGCCACCCAAGAGTGGGTGATTTTGATATTTATTCCACAGGACGAGCAGGAGGTAAAAGGCAAGTGATCCCTGTGCTTGGACAGCTCTGAGGAAACATTTTCCATGCTGAAAATGTCCAAAGGGCGTCAGGAGCACGAGCGCCATTGGCAACCCACAGAGTGGGCCCTGGCAGGGCACAGCTGAAAGGCCACCCCAAACCAAAATATTCACTGCACTGAGGCACAACAGGAAAAGCCTTCTGTGGTCTGACATCCAGCAAGACCCCAGCTCTGCAATGTGACCAAAATTCACTGCTTTTGGGAGAGGTGTGGAGGTTTGTTCCCAAGTCCCAGCAAAGGGAAACCATACGTGAACATGCTAATACATCATTCCTTCAGAGCAGAAGCTGTAGAATTAAGCACATCCATTGAGGGGGCCACAAAATATGAAATAATGGACTCCATCTCTCTGAAGACCAGTACTTCACAGTAAAATTGATGGGATTGTGAAAGCAGCCACTGCCCAAGAGGAGCAGCCACTTTATGGGTCTGCTTTGGGCAATTAGGAAAGCAGCTCCAAATCTTTCCCTTCATCTTGTGGAAGTAAAGAGAGGAACTTCTGTTTTGACCATCTAAAAGTCAATGCCTACTTTTAAAATTTAGTCTTCACATTAGAAAATGGAAGCTAGATAAAGATGTTCCTCTCTCTTTGTTGTGAATATGACTTTTAAAGCCTTCCCGCATCAGAATTTAGGCACAAAATACAAAACCTCAGAACATGCAAATAAACCAGTCATTCCTGTGTTACATATCTTCAGAATATGATCCAAAAACAGTTCTGGGTGTAGTTTTCAAACTTCAGCCTTGCATAAACTAAATACCCTGCAGCACAATTGGACTGACATGAATTACAAAGTAAAATAAATACACACTGGGATGTGTCTTTTGTTCCTGTTATTTTACTTTTCCTTTTGCCTTTCAAAAGTTGTATTAGAGCCCATAATACTTGACAAGTGAAAATTAGAAATGTCATTTGGAAGAGGGAAGTAATTTAATTTTGAACTGTGAATTTCTAACATACATCTATGGAAATGTTCTTGCCTATCCCAGTGATTTCCCTACCCTCAAATATTTAAGCTAGGATAGGGCATGCCTGAAAGATGCATGTAAGAGCTTTTTTTAATAAAAGAATTTAACCTCTGACTTTTACAAGCAGAGATTTGATTTCTAGATATGAGTTCTTTGCCTGCTTTTCAGTAAAATTTTCTTTACAGTCATTTGGAACTCTGTACCCAAGTCTTTATTGTACACGACACTTGGAGTTCTTTTTTATTGACTTAGGCTGCTTCTTGCCAAAGTCAAAAGGTTGGAAACAAGGCCACTGGCATGGGAAGAAATGTGTAAAGAATAAAACTACTTTGGTTGGAAATAAAAGAATTGAAGCAGAATAAAATGAACTTTTCCCTTTTTATGGTCGTGTTTGCTCCACAGGCAGTAATGACAGACCCAGACTAAGCTCTGTGCTGTGGGAAGGTGCAGGGATTTCTGTGCATCCAGCACTTTTATTGGCTATCAGAATCTTGGGATTCAGCCACACATCCTGGATGTGGACAAGAGGGAGATCTTTATCTCAGCACCCCTTACTTCTCAAACTTTTTCTCTGCTTTTAATTCCTCACAGTTGTTTCCTTTCCCTCCAAGACCTTCCACCTCAGTTTCCCCCTTTTTATTCTCCCCTTTCCCTCTTTTGTGAATTCATGTTGGCTGTCTGAAGGTGTGAATTATTGGAGGACTTGACTTATTGTAGGATTATTTTTGTGTAACCTTACTTTCAAATAATTGCTTAAACTTATATATATGAAAATACAACTTCATATCCCCTCAGTTCTATCCAAGCAGGAAAACACAAAACTTTTTGGAGATTTTATTTTACCAGCTCTCATTTTTCCCCCATGCAGGAGATGAGAAGAGGGATGTGATGACTTCCTAGCAATGCCAAAAAATCTCAGCTTGTATTTGCACAGTTTTTCTTAATGTGGCCTTGGTTTGCAAATGCACCAAACCACAAACCCACAGTTCAGTTTGCAAAGGCCAGAGCACAAGATTTAATATTGACAGACAAACAAATATCTTATGTATTTCTACTTTATCATTACATGGCCTAGGAAAAAAAAAAAACCAAACCACCATCAGCTTTCAAGGCAAAATTGAGACAAAATTGACAAGACTCACCCATGTTCATGTTGAAATCAAATCAGACCATGAGTTTCACATTTTTCTAAAACAAAACCAAAAGAATCTGTAGCTGACTCATTAAAAGACATTGAAATGACACAAAGTCCTGCTGTTCCAGAACTCACCCAGGGTACTCACCTTAGAATATACTCAGGCTGGCAAACCTGAAAAGAGACAACATAAGCAGAATTACACAGTTTTTATATTCCTGTTGTTATTCTCTGTGTCTTGGGAATTGTTCTGATTTATTGAAGTACCAGTAGTATCATCTCCCTCAAGTACCTCTGCACTAAACTATCCAGTCTAGCCAGACAGAACAAATATTGAGAGTGCAAAATAAATGTAATTCCTGACGCCACATCTCTCCTGCAGATTGGCATTTCTTTGGGGCAGCAATTCAGGAGCAATTTCTGTTCACCCTCCCCTCATGCACACACTTCTTGGGGGAGCAGGAAGAGCAGAAACAGTTGCTGTGAAGGTTAAGAGAATATGGATGGCACTCATAAATTTAAGATGATGTTATTCCCTTCACAGGCTGGTCAACCCAGTGAATACTTGAAGGCCAGGCCATGCCGCAAAAGGTAAGAAAAATAAGAGGACAAAATGAGGACAACCCACCCCCCCTCAAAAACACAAACAAACAAACAAAAAATCCACAGTGAGAAAAGACAAAACCCAGTGGGACAAAATCTAAGAGGTTTTCTGTCCAACAGAAGCCTTTTCCCAGCTGTTTTAAGGGATTTTATGCTTCAAGAAATGTGGATCTGTCTGCACTAGCTTCTGCTGTGCTGTATCATGGGTGACTGTGAGTACTCATCCAGGACTAAATCCTTGACTAGAGAGTTTTAAAAAGTAATAGAAAAGTTTATGCAATAATAAATAAGACTGCAAGGTCAAAACCTAAAGGTTTTATAGACAACAGAAATCAGATCTCTCCTCTATCAGTCGTTCTGGAGTGGTAAAACTAAAAATAACACCTCACAAAGAGCTGCTCTATTTTCCTTTTTTTTCTTTCCTTTTCCTTAGAATGAAAACATTCCATTTAAAATTAACTTGTTTTGACTGAGCAACACAAAGGTAAAACATGAAAACAAAATAGCATTTGGCAGCGGTGTTTCCAGCTGAAACTCCTATAAATACTGCCTGGGCTCATGTGCTCGCTCCTCCTGGATTTGGGAAGCAGGCTTGGGGAGGTTTGTCTCCTCCACCTCAGCTCCCACAGCAGTGGGAAGCTGGAAAAACAAACTGGATGTACTGCACACAGGCACCCAGCCAACTGCACCTGGAAAAGGGAAATAATGTTTTAGAAGGGAAATGCACACAATCCACGAGCACAGGGCTCTGCAAGCACCAGCAGCAGAGATCAGCTGGTAAAATGTGTGTAGAAGGGAGTGGAGGAAAATGAGAATTAGCAGTAATATCATTGTTTAAGCACAGTGAGGAGCTTCATCCCACAAAGTCCAGAGTGCCATAAAATATGATCAACATTAATAGAATTAAAGACAATTTGTGTCTTTCAAAATTCATGCTCTTACTGTAGCCTTAGGATTTTGATAGAAAAATGAAAGACTGGAAGTAGAATGATTTATGTGAAGATTCCTTTGTTCCAGTCAGTGACATCTACTAGCCCAAGGAAGAATGAAAACTATGTTTTAATGAGAAATGTCATATTAGACAGAGGGAAAGAGAAAATAAACCTTCTTTTTTTTTAAAAAAGAAGCATGGAAATTAAAATAAATAAATCAAAAGTATGTGATTTCTTGGGAAAAAAACAAATTATGTTTGGGTTTTTTTGTTTGCTTGGATGTTGTGATTTTTAAAAAGAAAAGTGATTGTATCATTTTACATTTTCACACTGATTAGTTCTCCACGTCCCAAGCAATTGGTTGGAATTCTGCACAGATAACACAACTGAAATAGAAGGGTTCATTCTTACAGAGATGTAGTTGTGTTCAGGGTATTTTTGCTCAAAGAGTGATAAAAAGCAAACTGAATGTACAATGAATAAATGAAAGTGAAGAAAGGTCTTTTGTACTCTTGATTTATCTTTACATTAAATCTTTTTTTTTCCCAGAAGCGGATGTAGCATCAGTTACAGCTCTATCTGAATATTCTCACATTTTTGTAGAGGAGCCAAAGAATATACAGTTTATAGAAATCTCCAGAACTGCTTCAGGTGAGATGACAGATACAGCTACAACTTCCTACCCCGAGTTCCCCTTCTGCCTGACAGCCAAACCAAGCAACACAAAATGGGAAACAAACCAAAACAAAATAAAGCAACAGCTGGATTCACAGCTGCACTTTGTATTTAGGAAGGTAGAAAGTCAAGAAAATCTGGCCAGTCAGCGCTGAAACTCCCACGGCATTAAATGGAAACTCAGTTTCACTGCGTCAAGTGCATCCGAGGCTTTCATACTGGAACAACAGAAATACATACTAGAATTGTAAAAAAAAGGAAAAAAAAATTCTCTTTAAACACTAACAGGTTTTAATTAGATATTGGGAAGGAATTGCTCCCTGTGAGGGTGGGCAGGCCCTGGCACAGGGTGCCCAGAGAAGCTGTGGCTGCTCCTGGATCCCTGGAAGTGTCCCAGGTCAGGCTGGACATTGGGGCTTGGAGCAGCCTGGGACAGTGGAAGGTTCTTTAATCCCTTCCACCTCAGGCCATTCTGTGATTCTATGACACTGGGCCACAAAACATGATTTTTAGGGAACTGAGTTAAATTTTCTTACACAAATATTTATCCAGAGATGGAATCCAAAGCTGCTCTCTCCCTGCTGCGTGGTTCTTTTGCCTGTAGCAATTTTTAATATTTTTTTTTTCAGGCACGAATATGGAATCTATAAACATCAGAGTTTATGTTGTATTCATGACAGGGTTACTCAATTCAGACACATGAAAAGAAATACTGCTTCCTAATTTTAGCATGGAATTCTGGTGTAGGTGGGAATATCTTGGTTGACTTCACCAGGTTTTGGAACAAACCATTGAGAAAAGCATGGGATGGGAGTGAGGATTAAGCCTCACAGAATCCTTGACCTGCAGCACATATAGGTTGAAGGGTTTTGCTAAACCAAATAACCATTTTAATTTAATCTCCACTAGAAAAATGGGAAAAATTAAATTCTTGCCACATGGTGAAAATATGTTAAGCTTCAAAGAAGTAGGAATTATTAAATACAACTATGAAAAGTGTTTTTTAAGTTTGAATGGTATGCCAGTTTCAATATAATAAAACATACATACATAATCCTATTAAAGCCTAATTTGAAAAAAAAATAAAAGGATTCCTTTGAATAATGCACATTCTGAGGTCACATTTTTTCGCCTGTGTATTTATTTTCACTTTAATCAAGGCTGCTATAGTGAGAAAACTTGGTAAGATTTCCAGTGCACATCCGCTATTTCAGGTTTTCACACAGGTAACATCAACATGAACCAGGCTTTGAAGGTAAAGAAATGAAAACTGAAAACCTTATACTCATAAATAGTGGGTCACTCCATAACCAAAAGGAATATTAAAACCAAAGCCACACCAAGGACTCACCAATCTTTTCCACAACTGCACTGTGTAGAAATGGAGGCAATAAAAAAAGAAAACCTGAGCCTCTCGCTGCCTTTTCAGTTTGACTGTTCTCCCAAAGAAAACTGAGAATCCAGATCAAGGAGCTCTATGAGTAATTCTGGTATAAATACTGTGAAGGGCTTGCCAAAATACAGTCACACACACTAAATACCCACATTCCAACAGCTACAACCCTAAAATCTCCCTCTAATAAAGGGTAGAAGGGTACATGAGTGATCATGGAAAGGAAAGGGCGAGGAGAATGTCTGTGAAAGGGTCACAGCTGATGGCAGAGAGGAGCTGTAGCCCTGTGCAATGCTTGGGGTGGTTTCTTACAAGGTCCCTTTGAGTGCAGGGACTTTTTTAGAATTGTTTGTGGATTTTTTTTCCCCTCAACAGTAAGTATCACAAGCAAAGCACTGCCTGTTCCCCTTGATTGTTCCTGTTATTTATTCTCATGGAGTGATGCAGGGACACCTCAAACAGAACAAATTGCCTTGATACAGCTGGCCAACACACTAAAATATCAGTTCTGCCCCAAGCATTTTATAGGCTGATTTCTCATTTTCATTGGAAGATCCACCTCTACACTGACCTTCAGGACTGAAGAGTGTGGCCACTCCCCAAGCTGCTACAAATGCCACTGAGCTGCAAAGCCTTCCTCCTCCTTCTGGACCTTTATCCCATAATAAACATGAGAAATAGACTTCAAGATAAAGCAGTGTTTCCTTTTTATTTTTCATCAGCTCTGCCAGTGATTCCATCACTAAGGGCACATTTCTGACACTGCTTTTCCACGGGTTTGGGAGGATTTAAGAGGCTTGCAGAGCAGCACACCCTCTCTGTGAGGGCAGTGGATTTAATCCTGCCTGTCCTGGCTGGGGAAAACCTGCCCCTTGCAGTTTTACCCACTGTTTCTAGAAGATTCTCTTTGAGCACATTTGGTGCTCTTTAGATTCAAGTGACTGCAAAATGTTATAGTTTGTTACTGCTGTTAAATAACAAGGTTGACAGATAGAAAATCCTCCAGAAAAGAGCATCTGTGCATCTGTCCCTCAGCATCCACCAAACAAAGGGCTGCACTGTTTGTCCCAGCAGCACAAAAAAAAAAAAAAAAAAA
>VZUA01091309.1:78936-90374 GCA_013401035.1 Horornis vulcanius
GGTCTGTATACATGCAGGAGAGATAATCAAGGTAATGCTGGATTCTGCACTGGCAGAGCAGGATGGGTCAATGTGGAAAAGGAGTGGCTGAAGGGCAGTGTGAGACAGAACACCTGAGTCTCCTGGATACTCACTCGTGGTCCCTGTTCATGAAATTAGGCAAGGAGGCATCAGAAGGAAAAGCTTCTCCAAGCAGTGCAAATCTGCTGTGGGAGCCTTTGCACCAGTGTCAAAAGTCTGTAAATGTTGGAAAAGTGGCTGCTTTAATTCAGAGAAGAAAAATCAGAGAGCAGGTCTTAAGAAGCCCTGAACAACCAGACCTGATTTCTGTGAGGTCCCTGGGCATTAAATTGTTGGAGGTTAGGAAAGGGCTTCTAAGAAGCACTACCACAATCTTTCTGTGCTCATTAAGTCTTTTCTCTCAGCCACTCTTGGAGACAAAGTACTGGGTTAACTGGACCTCTCACCTGCCACAGCTGTACCTGTGTTTGGTTGGATTCCCTTCAGTCCTGTGACAACCACCTCCACTGCCTGCATGAAGAGGTAACACTAAAATAATTAAACTGAAATTCAGCAGCTGTAAACATGGGGCAACACGAAATGGTACCCTGGGATTGACTGTCTGGCGTTCTTCATGTAGCAGTGAACACAGAATTATCTGCAAAAACGTGCTGTGAGAGAAACATCCAGACATAGGAATAGAGCTTGGAAAATGAGACACAGAGCTCTTCAATTTCAGTCCCCTAATATACTAACGACTATGCCCCTTTATAAACTGTTCAGGCTTCATTATGATTAAATTTATTGGCCTTCATTTTTCCTGGAAAGCTGTTCCAGAGCTTCACCGCTCTGCTGATTGGAAACCTTTTAATTTCCAAGTGAAATTTAATATGACAAGTTTATACTGTTCTGGAGAAGTGTTACAGTTGCTCTCCACACATACGTCACAGAGCAAATACCAACAAGGGAAAAGAGCAATTCAAGTTAAAAACAATAACAGCACCAAAGCGTTGCTGGCCTAGAAGTTTCCTCCAATTTTAGATGCAGATCCCAGTGCAACCTTTAATTCTTTGGTAATAAGCTACTACTGAGGGAACTCAGTCTGTTCAGATCAGCTCTGGTTTATATCTACAACTGCATAATAACCTCTTTCCCACTAATGAATCACTGGGGCTGTCATAACTCTAATGAACACTTTTCTTTCTGAAGGTGTTGATAATCCAAAAGCGCTCGCTTGTTCTTCCTGTCTTGACTGAGGTGGTAAGTGTAAGCACACCTCCAGAGAGTTCATCTGCAGAGGCTGAGCCAGAGAGAGACCCTTGGAGCTGGAAAGGAGGAGTGTTTCCATTCCCAGCCCGTGGAGCAGCTGTGTCAGCTCACAGGGAAAGCGCTCACACGCTCCAGGTTTGGTGGCGAGGGCTGCCCCAAGCCGGGCTGGAACAGCTTCCCAGCAAAGTGCAGGAGTCACCATCCCTGGGGGGATTTGAGATGTGAAGTTGTGGCTCTCAGAGGCCTGGTTCAGTGCTTGGCAGTGCTGGGTTTAAGGTCTTACTTAAAGATGATCTTACAGGTCTTTTCCAACCCAACTGATCCTGTGGTTCTGAGGTTTGGCTGCTCAGCCACAGACCTGCGGCTTCTATTTTGTCTCTGATTCAGACCAGCCACGTTTCATGGGATAAGGATTGCTCCTTCCACATCAGTAGAGTGCTGGACTTGGCCAAAACCTTTGATCACTACAAAAACATAAATGTAAATGGTGCTTTCAGCCTGTTTGCTTGGATTTGAAACCCATGGCTTTGTTGTAGGCACTTTTGTGTTCCTCCAAACACAGCCAGGAGAAGTGGGTGACTCAGTGTTCCCCCCAAACAGGCCCTGGTCAGCCCCTTTCCAGAAACAACCAGGAATAAATGACTTTCAGTTATAATTCCTGCAATTTAAAAAAACATTTACAAGGCTTTTTACCTTGTGCTATTAAAAAAACCCAAACCCATTCTATACAACATTTTCAGAACAATGGAGCAAAAAAAGTCATGTATTTCTCACCATGAGGTTCAACAATTTGTTGCCATTACTAGCAATAACTGGAGGCAGATAATTTTGGAAGTAATTAATATTTCATTGCCACTTTCTCACAGATTTACTGGTCAGGAGAAGAGTGACTTAGAGAAACCAAGAAAACACAGGTTTTTTATTTGAGTCTTGTCTCACAGAAATTGCATTTGTTCCCTCACTTGATTCAAATCTCACGTTCTACCATTTGTATTTCATTTTGTCCCACAGCTCTATCAGCCCTTCAGACCCATTCCCCTTTGGTTTATCTCATGCCAGTGGTGTCCCCACTCAGTCCTACAGGACATTTGGTCAGGAAATGAGATATTCCCCTAAGGACAGGGGGTTTTGGGTGGTGATAAATTGAATTTCTTTGCCTAAGTCATCCCTCTCCTGGTTGGGGGCACGGGAAGAGGGTAACCAGGGCTGGTGATGAATCTCTCACTCCTCAGGAGTGTTGAAAACTGTTCAGTCACCACTGAAGATCTGCTGTGTCCCTTCTGTGGTGTCACAGGGAATGATCCCCTTTTCCACAGGGGATCATTCCTTTCATTGCTGTGTAAAAGCAGCACATCAGTTCACATCCTCACCCAAAAGAGGAGGCAGCAAACACCCTCCTTCCCTGTTTTGGTCCAAAAAAGAAATGGTACCCACAGCAATGGCAGCTGCAGGTGCCTCTCAGGCTCCTTCTAGCAGAGATTTTCCAGGTTCAAACCCTGATCCTAAGAGAAGTAGATTATGGCAGTGTCTTTCATTAGCTAAGCTGAGGGAATAGGAATAGTCAAGTGCTACCAATTATATTTCAACACAAAGCAGTACCCACTTAAGTATAAGCTAAAGGCCACAACTCCGTTGTTAACAGGGGTGTTCTCACAAAAAAAAGCTTTGAACACACTGGGAGCATTAAAGGGAAGATGTCTCACATGTGCAATTACTCAACACATCTTTAAAACTGCGAACACTTGTTCACATGTGGTGAAAATTAGATCTGTGAGCACTTGGGGAAAAAAAAATCCCACCTGGCAGGCACACTCCTTTTCACTTTAGGGTTTTATGGGAGTTCTCAGAGCTTGTTGGTCCAGTGAGAGCTGAACCAAAGTCAATGGAGGAAACTGTGAGGGAAGGAAAGGAAACGCAGAGAAATGTACTGGTTTTGTCCTAAGCTCAACAGGTTTTTGATTCTTGCAGTCTGGCCCACCCTCAAACAGAAATAAAGCAAAATTAAAATACGCATCTCTAGGTCTAAATATAAATATTGACAGTGCCTTGGCCTCTTTCTCCACCAGCTTGGAATGCTGAGGAGTTTGCAAGATTTTCCACCCTGTCCCACAGGTGGGTTTGCTCAGCAGTGTTCAGCAGGTCTGAGCTGCTCTAGGAAAAAATGGTGCAGGATCCAATAATTCCCTGAGAATTCATTTCTTCTGTGTCACATAACATCAGTCATGAACTCCAACAATCACAGAGAGCTGATGCCCTCCTTGGGCAGGCACCACGGAATATAATTTCCAGGGGACAAAAATGTAACTAATTAGCCAAGGGGCTTAGTCAAGACCACAGTTTTATAATAGATCCTCCAGACTATCTGTGACCAAGAACCAAGAACTGGGTTTATGTCATGTTTTTCCTGAATTTCATCACAGTGTTCCCCACTATCCATCACCTGCCGTCATCTCAGGGAACACCTTTTAACTGGTTTGGATTTGCATTTTAATATCCAATATTCTGAGGTTCCTGATAATATCTTGTCTCTCTGTGTCTTGATTTAAGTGCTGAGAGTAACACAAGGACGCCAAACCACATGAAAAACAACCAGATATTTACTTGGCTGTCCCAATTTCCCATTTTCCAGGTCAGGTCTAGAAAACTTGGACTTAGGTGTCCTAGCAGGCACCTAGGAGAAGAACACACCCAGGACAGGAAATTACCTTTATTCCATCTAAGGGAGAGATCTTTATTTCACTGACTCTTTGAACTGGAAAAAAATTTGGGACTGGAGGCAGAGTTATTTATCCAGCCATGAAAATGAAGAACTTCAGTTTTCCTGAAGAAAAATCAGAAGTAAAATGGTCCGTGGTGATATCATCGATTTAATCCCTTTTTTCCAGTTCAATATCCATTGCCTCAAAACAAAGGTCCCATTTCTGGCGTGGGCAGTGGGGCAGAGACACCAGGCTCTGGGTTTTGGCAGATCCTCCCAGGTCAGAGATGCACACACTGCAGGTGAATGTTCCCCCCATGTAAATGCTCTGACAAAGCCATCCGTGCATCCAGTTCAACTGGATTTCCTGCCACCTACAAAATGACACTTTTAGCAGCCTCTTAAGCTGCTTGAAAACTTTGCAAGGAAGTAAAGAGCTGCGTGGGGCTTAGCTGAGATGAGGACAGGCATTTTGAGCCAAAACTCACGGAAAGTGTTGACAGTTTAAAGAAAGAAGGAAGTTGGAGAACAGATGAGATTTGACTAATATTTCTTTGGTCCATCCAGAGGCTTGTTACAATTACCCCTTAATTTTCCCTCAGGGACTCATTACAGTCCAGATAGTGATATCTGTCTACTGTTGGTCTTCCTTTCTCTCTTCTAATGACAAAATGCTGATAGCCAGACATCATTCCAAACACATTTAGTTGTAATATAATAACTTGGAAGAGCATCTGTGGCAGAGAGAGGCAATTTGATGGGCTATGTTAGCCAGAGAAACTAAAAGGACTATCCCTGTTTAACATTTCCAGTCTGGAGTGGCCTGGGCAATAACCACAGTGATAGGAGAGCTCTAACAGCTACCATCAAAATACAGAACTTTTATGTTGGGACTAATTAGGTGATAAAAAAATTGAGTTCTGTACTGTTACTTCTCTGTGATCTGCCACTATTTAATTCGTGGTAGAGCACACTCAGCTGCAGGAAAGGCAGATAGGGAGGTGTTTTTGCAAGGCAACATGACACAAATGCTTGTCCCACGTGAAAGGGCCCTTGTAGGAGTAAAAGAAAGCTCTACGAAGTCCTTGGGAAATGGCAAGCACTGACTGCAAGCTCCCTTATCTGAGTTGTCAGCACAGAAAGAGGAGCTTTGAGCGCTGATTCTTTACTGTGGAAATTTCAAAAGTGATGACATACGGAGGGAGTCGTGTTTCTTCCCCCGAGACTTGTTTGTAATGCCAATTTACCAGATGATGTGGCAATTACACCGAGTTTGGTCACATATAAACGTGTTCTTGGATGTGGGTATATTGCTAACAGCTGTTGTTAGTATCAAGAAAAATTTGCATTGCTGAAAACTAAATCCACGTTAAAATTGAACACTTGCAGCCGTAAAAAAAAAATTAAATTAAAAAATCAGGGCAACTCAGAAACCCTGCAAACAGACAAGGGCCCTCTGTGTTGGTTCATTCATTGATTTTACTGGTTTTAAATGTAAATGGATCACAAGACTTGATACTGTGCTATGCCAGAGGAAATCCCATGCCTAACCAGCAGTAAATTCTTTTTCCATGTGACATTTGAAGATTGTGGCTCAGAACCTAATATCAGACACACTGAAAGATTTTGGAAATATATCATTGCAAAACAAATTGCACCAGAAAGCATTTTGCTCCTCTCTCTTTTTTAGAAACTTAGAAATGGATCTTTTGAAGTGAAAAACATGGAAATTTCTGCATCAGCAGTGGTCATATTTCATTGCCTTTATTTCTTTTCTGGTTTTTTTCCAGTGTCCCACTCTGTTTTTCGGCATCACTCTAAGCAAACAGCATCTCCTGAAAGGAGGTTTTTGTAGTGGATGTAGATAACTTCTGTCCTTCCCCCCACATCTGCTCCCCATCTTTTCACCCCCCAGCCTGGATGGGTTTGCCCTGACCCAGGTACAGCACCAGCTCTTGGTCTTGTTAAACCTCATGAGAGATTCCAAGGATTCTCAAGCTTGCCCAGGTCCCTGTGGATGGATCCCATCCCTCAGGTGTGTCAGCAGCACCTCTCTGACCTCTTGGAGTCACTGCAAATTCCCTGAGGGTGCCCTGCATCCCTTTGTCCGTGCCACTAATGCAGATATTAAATATCACTGTACCTCCTGGCACACCGTAAACCTTCTGCTACTGAACACTGCATGATCCCTGGCATTCATAATCCAAAATTAGAGGATTATCCATCGTTTACTGCCAAAAGAACAAGGTGATTAAGTATTACTTGTTGGTCCAGGACAATGATACTGGGAAGTGATAGCTGTTTTCCTGACACTGATTGCAGCCTACCCAGTGGGCATCACTGCTGCCATTGTGCAAACCTATGGAAACCTATGGAACAACTTTGACAAAATACTTAATAATTTTAAAAGAAATACCTCATAAAGAGATTCTGAAATTTTATTTTAACGATTTTATTCTTTTTAACTTCTTCTGTCCAATATTTATCCAAACCCCACTGGAGTAGCTCAGTTCTTGAGTTCAGAATTGCTACCAGCACCCTGAGTGCTGGCATTCTTCATTCTGTTCATCCTGGCAAAATGATTCCCTCAACCACATCCCTGCAAAGCTGCAGCTCCCTGTTTGAAATGTGAGGCAACCCCACAGGTTTTTGGGGTAGTACACAGAGAATTCTGGAGCAGGGAGAGACACTCCATGGGCAGGAAAAGGTCCCACTGCACAAATTTTGCTCGTGAAGTCAAAGAGAAATGAATCATTTTCAAACAGTAGACATCTGAAGGTTGGATGGAACAATTTCTAAATATTAGTCAGACCAAAAACAACACACTGCTGAAATAATGAGGGTATATAAGAAAGCAACAAAAGCCAAGAAATTCTAAGTTGAAGCTAAAATTCCACTCTTAATTTAAGACTGTTTTCTTTTTTAAAGAATAGTGTCCAACTTGGTTGGGGCCATATAAGGTTGTTTCCTTAAGGTTTTACAAAACACACACGAGAAAAACTTTTTGTTGAGTTTTTTTTCCCTTTTTTTTTTTTAATTCTTCCTCAAATGCCAAAGGAATGAACCATTAGGGGTTTGAATTTTCAATGTGTTACTTGCCTAGCTCTGATCTTCAGTCACAGACCTCATCAGCATTGAACACAGGTTAAAACCTCCTGTCCCTGCAGTTTGTAACCAGAGGGAGAAAAGGCAGAGAGGAGAGCAGAGCAGGGAGAGGCAGGGCTGAGGGTGTCACTGCACTGATGATGCACTGGAGCACAGTTCCCTGCTCAGGGGGTTTGAATGCCAGCAGAGATCCCCTAGAGCAGCAGGAGGAAATGCAGGTGATGGCAGCAGGCCTGTGATCTTCCTTGTTAGCACAGACTCAGGGTTTAGTGCAAATAGGTACTGATAACACACTGCAAACTCCACAGGGTGCTTCCACCAGAGCAGGGAAAAAGAAAACTGTTCAACCCTTCTCCATTTCTCTTCTTGCTCCTGAGAGGGAGTAAAGGAATTTTGTTTGTATTTCCCTTTCAGTCTGCAGGCTGATTTGTATTTACACAAGGTGTTTAGTCTCCTTGAGTTGTGCATTAGTTTGCAAACAGCCCCATTGGATTCAGCAGGGCTGCTCCTGAACATCAGGAATTGCACCAGCAGACTCCAGCAGGACATCTCAGAGAGCTAAGAAAAAGGCTCTCTGTTCCCTTTTTCTAGTCCTTTTTTTCTTTTCCTTTTTCTACCTCTTTTTTCCTTTTTTCCTTTTTTTTTTTTTTTCCGTTTTCCCATTTTTCTGTCGGGGAGTGGGACTCCGTGCTCCTTGTACATCCCTTCCAATTCGAGACACTCAACGATCTGACAATTCTACCACTTAGAGAAGCTGGATTTTTTGAAAAGCAAGGATGCTTTCCACCCCCAGCACCAGGATTAAACCAGAATTCCAGAGATGGGTGGGGACCCACTGACCACAGCAGCAGGCTCTGGGCATCCCCTCCCCATCCCTCTTCCCCCATGGAGAGCATCTCATCCCTGTGCTTGGGAGGGATCCTCCCTCCCGGGCACGGCCACCGCTTTGAGCTGTGCTCTCCCTGCCCCTCGACCTTTGCTCTGCTCCTGCCAGGCTGCTGCTGGAGCCTGTTGGCTTTCCCCGAGCACAGAGGGCGGTGCTGGAGAGCTGTCCTGGGAAAAGGGTTGGGAAAAAGGGTTGGGAAAAGTATTGGGAAAAGGTGAACTCTTCATCAGCCAGAGCTGTGTCTCTGCAGTGGGACAACTGGAAACACCGGGAAAGCCACAATGAAAGCCACTAACACGGGCTCATGCATCAGATAAGGACATCTCTCATACTGCTTTTTATTTTGTTTTTCCTTTTCCAAGCAGAAAGTTGTCGAAGCATAAATTTGGTTAAGAAAGCAAATCTTGCATCACCGCTCCAGGACTGACTTTGTTACTGTATTGACATTGAAAAACATCAATTCTTTCACTTTTCAGAGGATGAATGGGGAGTTTGCAATTAGGTTTCATTTTTAATCAAAGAAAGTTTTCAGAATTAAAGAATATACAGTGTGCCCTGGGGCTACCTGCATATTTTACTATCGAATTACCTCTAATTTAGCCATTGAAATGCAAGGAGAGAGCACTTGCACATAACAGCACGAAATGTCTGTCTTGGTCTGTCGTTCATTTGGCTCTGCTCCACAGAACAAGAGGAACTTTTCATTCAGGTGTGTTTATGATGAGTAAACTTGACCAGATGTGAAGTCTCCTTTGTATTTTAAAGTGTTTTATGGCCCACATTAGTCAGCTGGAAAAGGGCAGATCATTTACATTCCCCTGGACTTCTTTTCAGGTTCAAGCTTCCCAAGAGGAGCATGGGACTATATGAAAATACTTAGAAGGAAGAAATGAACCATTGCAAATGTATCAAGGTACAGCACAGGACTGAATAAATTGCTTTGATTTACAGGATGGTTTCCGTAAATACTGAATGTTATGAGACTGCAGGTCCACTCCCTTACCCACAAGGGAGATCAGAGCAATAATTGGAAGCATATTCTTTTCCTTGTAGGAACAGTCCTGATGATGCACACAGGTGAGAAAAGAGCTGTTGGCTTTTCACACACACCAATGTTCCCATGCTTGAAGGCTCACCCCTCTAGATGTCATTATTGAGGGATATTAAAACTCGTATCTCAAAGGGGTTCAGCTCTTTTCCCCTACAGAATAAATTGCTGATATTACAAAAGCAGTTCTGGGATTTCAAAAAAAGAAATAAAAAAACCAAACCAAAAAAAAANAGAAAAAAAAAAAAAACCACTCCAAAACAAAACAAAACAAAACAAAACAAAAAAAATTGAGCTACATTTTTAAAAGGAATTTTGACATCCAGGTGCTCCTCTAAAAATGATGGGCAGCCCTGGATTCTCACTTTTGCTGCTGAGCTTGGAGCTTTCCCTTCAATGGGCAGCACAACTGAGACCAGAATGGACACAGAGAGGAAATGCAAAACCTTCACCTCAAAGCAGTTTAAGCTGGTGGAGGGTGGGTGCCCCAGTGCTGCACCCCAGATCATGAGCTCCATGCAGCTTCATGGTTTTTTTCCTACAGTGTAAAGCACATTTCCATCATGCAGAGGTCAGCAACAAGGCGTTTTACTATATTGCTGTGAAAACTATGCTAAAAAAGTACATTTCAATTATTTTTTCTCATTGAAGCTGCTGGGATCCATGATCAATTTAGGTCCCTTTGTACCTCAGTGCCTGAGAAATCACACAGTTTATGGGAATAATATTTAATTATTGCTGCTGGAATTTCCTCAGTACTGTGGCTAGAGAGGAACTTTCTACCCTCCAAATAATTTGCATTTTAAACATTTCATTTTACAAACAGAAGTAGAGCTTAAAAAGGCTCCCTTTGAAGTTAAAAGAAACAGCAATCTTAATTTTGCTTTATGTATGCAAACCACTGACAAAGTAGCCTTTGAAAGAACCCCACTGGTAAAAGGCAAATCCTCCCCCCATATCATTTCAGAGAGCTTTGTTTTCCCAGAGTCTTTTCTAGAAACATAAATCAGTGCTCCTCTCACCTCAGCTGGGACCAGGAGCACCTCAGGAAAAGCAGATTTTCACAATCATCTGTTGAAAAGAACTTCACCCCCATTCCAACCACTTGGATCCATCACTAAAGAAAAATGCCCCACAAATAAGGCATAATGGTTTGTAAATTAATTTACACAGATCAAATAGCTGTTGAAAGAGAAATCAAATGAATGGAATATTAATCTCTATCTTAGGCAATAGCAGATGTTCAAGCTGTTAGAGAAAATCTTATTTAACTCAGGTAAATTGCAGAAACTCATTTATTTGTAAGCATCTCTGGGTATCTACATGGACAGCATGCCTTTATTGAGGTAAGAAGTGGATGCTCTGGTATGTTTGATATTTTAAATCCTACATCCATTATTATTATTATTGCCATCATTATTATTATTATTTTTAGCACCTAAAACACTAAACATTACAGGACAGACTTACCTCCAAGGCCACAGTTTTCAGATTCATTCTAGTATTTTAGTTTTTAGATTCCCAACATTATTTTATCACTGGTAAAGCAATAATAATAGATAAACTTCTAGTGAATTAGTCATCAGACTGCTGCAAATTGTATTCATGATGACAGAAAATCTTTGGGAGTATTTTATCCAGTAAATAAATAAAAACAAGTCTGTTTCCACAGCCCAAACACTCCGAGAAAAAATTCCACCCTGGCGGCAGCCCAGGTGATGCTGCGGACAAAGATGAAAAAATGTTGCTTTAATTTGAACTATTGCAATAGTTACCACTTCTACAGAAACATTTTGACAATTTGACTCTCAAATTAGGGTTTCCTTGTTTTCTTGGAGTTTTTTGTCTGCTGTTCATTAAAAGGTTTGCAAATTAAAGGGTCTTAAACGCTTGGTAGAATCGAGGTAATTACTAGACAAAAAGCAAAAATTAGCATCTTGAGGTGCTCACATAGACATCAAGAACTTTTGAACCTGAGGAGAGCGAGAACAAAGAATTTAGAAATGAGGAGGTAACCTCATCAAAGAGAGAACAAAACACAGTTGACCAGGAATCTCAAAGTTCTCTGGGGGTTTTGAGATGGTTTAAAGATTTTTAGCTGTTTCCTGGTGCAGAAGAATCCTTCCAGGGAGGGTCCTCTCACCAGCAGTCACAGGTGTCCTTCACCCTGCAGGTGCTCTAAGGCTGGCTCCTCGGGTGGGAGTCTCAAACCCATCAGAAAAGGACTGGAAAAAAGCAGCTGCTCACCTAATTCAGGCATCTGGAGAAGATTTTACCAGTGGCCAGAGGTTTTTCACCATAAAATCCCCTGCACTGACACCTGTGAGCTGCTGTCACTGCTGCTCTGCACCACATCCATGGTGCCCCTACCTTGTCCACAAATATACTGGGACAGGAGATAAGAAAAATCACCCTTTTTTTTCCAGACTGCC
>VZUA01091319.1:0-12476 GCA_013401035.1 Horornis vulcanius
CTGGGCTGAAATACCTGCCAGCAGTTTCATTTAAAGAGCTCTATTGGAGGGCTCTCTGCTCTCTATCCGACCTGGGCCCAAATGTTTAGTTGGTAAATCAGCATGGATTTATCCTGTCTGAGTACTTCAGTGCTCTAGTCCACACTGCAGCACAGGAAAAATACCAGGAAGCAGAAATGAGCTGAGAGAAGAGGGTTGGGTTCAAAGGAGTCTCAGGGTATAATAGGCTTGATTTCCCCACACTTCAAGGGACATACAGCAACTTTTTCAAGGGAGCAAGAGAGCTGCTGGGATCTGGCCCTTAGTCTGATGCAGTAGTACAAGGAAAGAGAGAAATAGGAGCCACAAGAAAATGGCCCCAAATCTAGTCATGTTTCCTAAACTACTTCACTTGTACTGACAGGTGGATGAGGAGCAAATTCTAGCTATGATAGTCTTCACTAGATGACCTCGCACTTTCCTCATTCTCTAACACAACAGTTGTGGCCCCACAAAAATCCAGCTACAGCAAACAGACAGGCTGCTACAAGATGCAACAGGAAGGTCTTCTCTGGAAATGCACAGAAAACCTATGAAAACAATTTGCTGAATCTAGTGTCAAGATATAGGATGGAACAGGAGACTTCAAAATACCATTGGAAATTTGTTACAAAAAGCTGCTGGTGTAAGCACAGCTCCTGAGACAACACAACAGAAACATAGATCCAAAATCCCCTCCCACTGTAATAAAATTGGAGCCATTTCATCATGACCGATTTCATTGTGTCATTATCAATTTATCCCATGTAAAGTGAGAGATGACCCTCGGCCCCCAGGGAATTTAGAAAATGCTACAGGAGTGTGAGGAGCAAATCAGGGGGCTCTGAAAATACTACTAGAATCTGTCTGGAGAAATCCCCCGACAATCTCAGACACAGACCATCCTCACAGAGAGACACAATAGCAGGACAAAGCCAGGCAGCAGGACTATTAGAGGATCTGTGGAAGTAAGAATGCAGGAAATACCAGGCCGTCCAGCCAGTGGTCTGTCTAAGCCCATAACCTGTCTCCAACAGTGACTGTAATTCAGAAAAAACCCACACTCTGCAAGAGGTAATTATAAAACAAGGTACAAGTAACAAGATTTTCATGCAACTTCCTCCCAAGCGCTGGCAGTTTCCAGCTGGCTCCCCCACAGAGCAAATCCCATCCCAGCGCTGACTGTACCTTTATAATTCAGGATTTCCTCATGATCCGCCTGAAACAGCCCATCTCTTTCTGTATCTTTCCAAGATCATGGCCTCATCAAATCATTGTGCTGCAGAGTTTCATCACTAAAAGTGTACTGGGCTGAAATAAAAACAAAAAAGTATTTTCTCTACCAGTGGTGAGCTACTGCTAATTCAATTTCAGTGGCTGCCAATCACTAGTTTCTAGAAAGGGCCATGAAAGGCTACTTGTTTTGTTACCAAGCAGACAGAAGGCACTCTGGTAGTTGTTAAAGAGTTTCTAGGAAATGGCAGGAGAATTAGAAAACCCTATAGCAATAGCAGGATGACTTCCATTTGTGTGTGTCTGTGAAGGGACAGCCTGGTGACTCCAGTTGACAGCAGACCCCCTGGCATGTAGGGAAGGCATGTTTGCTTCATAGCTTTGAGCATAATTAATGCGTGGAATTCGTTCTCACTTGTAAACCTAATGAGCTGGGCTAATGCAGGGGTGTCAGTAAATCCCATCAGCTTCTCTGATAGTTACACAAAAGCCACTTCTTCACCTAAATCAGTGCAGCTTGCACAAGTCCTATTTGCACCAACATCTGAGCATCCCGCTCACTGCAGCTTGCATCATTTCATCTTGGGACGTTATGGAAATTCCCAGTGGAAATACCCATGATTATATTGTGGGAGGTGACTGATTCCTGGGAGACAGAAAACAGATCACCCATTAAAAATTATAATTTTCACCTTCATAAGGAACTTTCTTAAGACGCACTGCAGTGAAAGAAGACACTACAGGACCATTCATAAAATCTGTAATCTGACGTCCACTTTCTAAAGGTACACGGTGGCAAAGTGTCCCCTGAAGCTAATGAAATTTTAATGTTTATGACATGTGCTTGTCACTGCTGGCCAGCAAATTCCAAAGGTAAAAAGCACCTAGAATTCCAGGATTTCACTTGATGGCAAAATTTGTAAAAGCTTCAACAATAGCTGGTGACATGCTACAGAATGGCAAAAGGATCAGACCTGGTGTAGGGATTATGAAGTGGAGAGTGGATGAGAAAAGCCCACAGAACTACAAAGGATCTAACTCTTTTTGTATCTGTGGATTACAGCTTGGGGGCTCCAGCAGGTTGTGGGACCTGCAGTGCACATAGGGAAGGACTTGTAGGACTCTTGGAAGATACCATTTATTATTCAGCTGGAAACACAGTTAACACCAGTGGGATTTGGTCTCCCTCATAAATGTGAACAATTTTTACTTAGAGCAGTCAAGTGACCAAGGGCTCCTTCAGCCTGTGGGACTACAGAGTACAGTTTTAAGCAGTTTTATTAACTTTAGTTTAAATCACTTCCAGTACTGATCCCCCTAAAGATCAAAGCTGCTCCATCATTTATACCTGGCAGGCAGTAAAATCCTTACGTAAATCTGTAAGTCTCCTTGTTAAGTTTAACATTCATCACTTAACACCACTTAGCAGCCAACCAGGGAAGAGTGTGCCTGCCAGGCCCAGCCAATCCCATCTGCATCTTTTGCTGCAAGGATCCAAGGAGTCAAAAAGGAGTCAAAGGCTTTGTCCGATATCTGCTCCTGCAAAAGACACAGATGGGAGACGGCCCTTGGAGAGTGCCTCTCTGCTCCCCATTTCATCTGTGCCCCCACAGTAGCTATGTCTGAATTCCTTAAGTTGCTGGGAAATCTCAGAGAGCTACAGAAAGCATTTTGTGCTTAATGATGCCTTCTTGGACCACAGTGTCATCAGACACTACCATGTCCTACTAATGAGCTTCTCTCTGTGCAGTGTGGAGCTGCACTGAAGTGAACTCTCCCCATAGGATGGCACGGCATGAACTGGCAGATTAAACTTTCCACTGGACCAGGGACAGTTGCAAGGCACTGGGATGGCATCCAACTTCAGCTAAGTGGAGTAGGGATTGAGAACATGAATTTATAACCAGCAACCATCAATGAGGCGTAGGGAGCCATGTGTACAGCATACACTTGGGGAAGAATACTGGGGACTAGGGAAGAGCTGATTTCACCTAATGTAGGGCAGACAGGACATGAAAGGCCATAACCATCCACTAGAAAATAGTGGAGGAAAATACAGAGGCAAGACCATCACGACTTAAAGAAAAAACCCCAAAACCAGTCAGAAAATAGGTGCGTCTGACTAGTTCTTGAAAGGAATCCTCCCCTCCTTGGATTTAGAAAACACATCCTTAAGCCAAGGATGCTCAGAAGGAGATCCAGCAGCCATAGGCAATGGCTGTAGTAGCAATAAGGTAAATGGTTCATCCCTAAGAGATGACAAGTCTGGAATGCAAACTGTGAGAGGGAGCAATGAAAGACAGTGATCTTTAGAGAGTGTAGTATCAAGAACTACACAAGATAACAAGAGAAAAAACTATAAGATGGAGATATGGATACCATCCAGAAGAAAACTGCAGCTACCTCACACAAAAGTTTCCATTCCACTTGGACTGGTACAAGTGCAGAGTCTCTGCTATGCAATGCACCAAGCCATTTTTTGGGGAAACACTTTTTCTTGAAGTTCCCTCTTCTTTTTTATGTCTCACTTTCCCCTTCCTTCCTCTCTGCCACTCCCTGCCTCCCTCCAGGCAGAGATATGTTTCTCTCAGCTGCTTCTGCGCCTGTGACTTTACTGCATGGGGGAAGTCAGTCCGGAAGGTCACCTCTTTCATCAAGTATTCTATTTGCATCCAAAATTGTATGTACATGAAAAATGTGGTCGTGTGTTGCACCTAGCTGCAGACGCAGATGAAATTCTGTGGAAAGCCTGATGCACACTAACCTTTGCAGATGGTGCAGCTATTGCTGAAAAATGGATTGCTTAATAAAGCATATCATCCGACATATTTGCTGCTTGGCTAGCCAAATAGAAGTTGTTTTTTGCACAAATTTCCTTGTCAAATTTGTCAATGTTCATGTCATTTTTGCTTTAGGTCACAGAGCAAGGTGCAAATTCTTGGCATCTTTACTAGTTGCAAGCCAATTTTGGCTATTTCTAACAATGAAGTGAATTTCTCTGAGGATAAGACACTCGCTTTATGGGGAGGAAAGGAAAACAGCAGGAAGTGGATCATTTTTTTCTGGGATTTTTTTTTTGTTCCTTTCTCTTCTTTTTTCTATTTCCTTCTGAGGGATAATGTTTGCATTCATTTATCGACCTTGTTAATTCATAGCAGAAAGAGGCCTTTTAGCCTGTTAAATAATTTATTTTGCTTGACTATTTGTGCATCATGCACAGAGATTTTTTGCACTGGTGTACAGAAAAATTATCCCTTTTTGCAGGAAAACTTGGAAGAGAAGAAAAGATCCATTCCTTTGTCATTCTTAGATGTGGAAGTCAGGGGATTCTCCCCTTCCAACTGTGTGCTCTAAGAGTAATGTTTCTAAATCTCACAACATCTTAGACCTAAAGTATAGGTCTAAAACATAACGTATCTGTGTTGTTTGTTCTTCTACCTGCTCTATGTCCTTTGGCTCTGCCTACAGACACATCCTGTTCCCTGATCAGGTTTTCAAGCCTATTCCCTTCCTCCTGGGTATCAGGCATTTTTGCCACATGGTGCCTTCCCAGACATAATCACCACAAGCTGCTCTACTCAGAAGAAAAAGTAAAGATTGTATTTTCCATCTCTGCTACGATAGCAACCTCAGCAGGGACAGCTTTTAAAAATGCACTGCACTGCCACAAGGAAGCAGCATCAGCCTCAGGCACTGGGGCACAGTTCACCAGGAGAGCGACAGGGAACATGGGCATGAAAGCAAATATGGAGTATGTGTGAAAGGGCTGGAGCCCCATTCAAGCCTTTCCTCCACACCAAATCAGGTTGCAGGGAAGAGGGTGATTCTAGGCCTTGAAGATCCCTCAGAAGACCAGACCCTACTCCTCCAGAGGTGCTGCAAATGCAGTGTTGGCAGCATCCATTTTGGGGTACAGAGCTCTACATCCAGCCATTCATGTTAATATACCACAGTTTATCCAGCCCTCTACAAGGAGGGCTGCAATTTTGGTGTCAGGCATGCTACTTAGTTTTCATTTCCATTTTTGTTCAGTCACTCCCTGGATATGGTGTTTTTCATTTACTAGTAACAGATGCATTCCTCTCTGGGCTGTACTGCAGCAATTACCTTTCTCTTTGGAGGACTCATTTTTCCCTTTATTCCCACCCTGTACAAAGTCCTTTATCAAGCATACCTTTCCAAAGATGCACCATTTGCCAAGTGCATCCTCCAGTGATCTATTCCTATAGAAAGAGGACTTTGCTGCAGGACATAGCCATTTGACATAATCCCATTTGCCTCCCGAGTAAGATCCCCCTCCAAAAAGAACATTCTCCTGCAAGGAACATTTTGTTTACAAGGTTTATTTTGTTAGCAGGTGTATTCCCACTAGTAACTTTTCCACTGCACCATTTTTTTTTAAAGGTCTTGTTTGGTAGCCAGATAGCCGAGACTGCCTGTGATAAAGCCAGCACAAGTGATTAATAGCAAAGTCTCTGCCATTTTATTATTAATAGCAGTGTGTTGACTCAATTAAATCCAGCCTGCTTTTTTTGGCAGGCCTTCGCAATTATACATATCATTATGGGCTGCAGCCCAAATGCATCCTGGGAGTAGACCAGAACTCCACATTAACTTTTTCTGGCTCTCTCTTTGCAGGTTGGCCACTGTAACATGTGGGCTATAACCGATCCAGGCTGCTTCAGGGATGGCAGAATAGAGGAAGAAGGACAAATGGTGGAGGTGAGGATCACACCTAGAAAGGGCACGCTCCCCTACAGCCATAAACTGTCTGGCAAGGACGTCCTGTATCCACCCCTCCACGCTGAACCCCATAAACACAATGTAATCTGTCTGGACAGTACCTGCTACCAGCAGGGGCGATTTTCCAGCACGCTGAGGGGTGTGTTCAGCAATCCCTTCCAAAACAGACTTGCAAGCAGCTTGGTCTAGCTTGAAGAGGCACTGAACTGAGGTTCAACCCTTTATTTTGTGAAAGGCTCCTGTAGATTGTGCTTCCCAGTGGTGAGAGACCGATCTCCTAGTAAAGCTGGAATACCCTAAACTCAAAGTACCCCAAAGCATGCAGTAGGCATATTCTAGTGCTGAACATATTTGCTGCTACCTTTTGAAAAATTCCAACTAGACTCTTGGCAGGAAAGACAGTCATGGAAATAAGGCATAACATTAGGACCAAATTAAATTCTCAGCACTGATAATGGACTCCATGTATGATTCCAAGCTATCCTATATATACAAAGTCCTGGGGCATTTTCTGTAGCCCTCAAACTCAAGAGATCCATGAGTTAATCAGGTCACTCATTATTTGGGGGCACCAAACTTGGGGTACCTAAATGGTCAACAGAGATGCACAGACAAGAGTAAGTTGCTTTACCTTGAATTTTGAAGAGAAGTGGAGTCTGGGGACCCTGAACAGCTGGTGAAATTAAGCCTTGTGGTTTTCTCACAGCCTTTTGAGATAACCCATCTATCTATTGATGTTCTGTTAATGGGAGGAAGCTCCTTTTGGACCTGAATCTCATCAGACTTGTACATAAAGCACTTAGCACAAAGATAGTTTGATCTGAGTTGTGGGCCTTGCCATCACCCAGATAACAAATCACAGACACGAAGTGCTGTAGGAATAGCCAGGTCTGGCCCTTGCAAAAGCAGCATATGTTGATCAGAAGCACTGACCCATCACTGTCCCATGCAGACTGGGTGGGCTTTATCTTCCTGCAACCTGCTAACCAGAACAGGCAACTGCAACACTCTAGCATGCATATGGCCTATGATATCTCTCACTATGACTGCTGGATTTTTCTTCCCAAACCCACTGCTCTTTGCAGCTGTAGATCTGGATTCTTCTCTCCAATGACGCCTGAAAATATCCCACCTTCCTGTAGGCACCAAGGACACCACCCTTCATCCTGTGGTGTTGGAGGAGATCCCAACAAGCCACATCTGAAGTTCTACAAAAAAAGAGTAGGTCCTGTTTCCCATTACCTGAACTTTGTAGCTGAAGGCTCTTTTCAGCTTGTGCTACTTTCATCTTTCAGAAGCCCATTAAGACAGGAGGGCACACTATGCTTTCCATCCCAGCTTGGCCTGTCTCCATCCCTGTCGTCCATCTGGTTTATTTGCTGGCATCAGACAATCCACAGCTGTGGGGCTCTTGCTAACCAGGGTGGAAGAGTTTAAGTGCTTGGCCTATTATCTCCTCCCAGTGCCTACAATGCAGTTCTGGAAATAATTCTGCTGCTGGGCAAGGGAGTGCAGAGGAGCTCTGCTGCCTATATTCCCCTGTACAGCTCTCAGCAGTGCAGAGAGGACTTTCTTTGTACCCAGCTCCAGTCAGTGATGGAGCTGTAGCTGCAGAGTGGCGCTGCAGCACTGAATATGGGTAACAGACCACACACATCCCACAGATCTATAGATCTAACAGATCCTCAAGGAAAGTTCCCCTCCCCACTCTGATACTTAGCTCTAGAAACTGTCCCAAACAAAGAACAACACAGCTGGCACCCACAACTGAATCTTCCTTTGTGAAGGTGGGCATGGGTTGCTATTTCTACAGAGACAGATGGTGGTGGCTTCCCACCATCTCTTCCCTTGCTTCTTCCATCCTGGAGGGTTGATTTGCCAAGCCAAGGCCAAGCTTTGGAAAACTCTCACCTGCTTTTCTGAGGACCAAAGTGGAGCTTATGACAAGTGCTTCCCTGAGGAACCTCAGCAGCATAAGCAAACACTTGTGACAACATTGAGTTTAACTACCCTCAGTGTGCCTGGGAAAGAACACAGGGAATTCCGTCAGATAGGATGAGATGCACACATAGCAGTGGGGAAGGGGGCACCAAGAGGATTGATAGAGATATTTGAAGGTTTTGTACAAACTTGGTCTCTTCCCAGACAAAAGAGGCTGTAGATCCATGGCTGTGGCTTACAGAGGTGCCTGTCCTAGCAGAATGCCTGCTTGGCTTACACTATCACTGTAAGAAAGATAAACACAACTCTGGATGATGGCATTCAGAAATCTGTTTTAAAATAGCCTTTCATGGACTAGGTGGACACACCTACAAACTGGCTGGCCTATATAATTAAAAAAAAAATTAAGAATTTTAGACATTTATTCTCTTATTGTTTCAACAAGAATCTCATTTTGATTTTTAGATGGCAAAGGAGGGCAATGAAGATGGTGAAGAGTCTAGAGGTGAAGCCATGTGAGGAGCAGCTGAGGTCACTTGGTCTGTTCAGCCTGGACAAGAGGAGCCCTCACTGCAGTCACAACTTCCCCATGAGGGAATGGGCAGACACTGATCTCTGCTCTGTGGTGACAGTGACAGCACCCAAGGCAATGGCCTGAAGTTGTCAGGGAGGTTTAGGTTGGATATTAGAAAAAGCCTCTTCACCAGAGGGTGTTTGGGCACTGGAACAGGCTCCCCAGGGAAGTGGTGACAGCACCAGCTGGACAGAGTTTCAGGAAGTGTTTGGACAATGCACTGGGGCACATGGTATAACTTTTGGGGATGTTCTGTGCAGGGCCAGGAGTTGGACTTTGATAATTCTTGTGGGTCTCTTCTAAATCAGGATATTCTATAATTCTATGGTATATGGCACTGACCATCTTAGGAAGCTGGACAGAGGAAAGTGACTTTTTTTTGCAGGATATTAGAAGCAATATTCAATTTCCTCCCAAAGACAAATGCTTTCCCTATTGCCCTATAAACCAGACTTGACCCACATCTCAAATATGACAGAATGGGACTCAAGCATTATTTCAGAGAACCCAGCCACAATTCAGTACAACAAAGTTTAATTATCTAGAACACCAGCGCATATCCTGTTCTAGAGATGGGACTGCTGACTTCCAAGGTGATGTCAGCAGTGCCCTCACTTCAGGGCCTTTCTAACTTTTAAGGGCAATTCCAGAGATTTAGAGAAGCCAAAATTCTGAAGCCCACTGGTAACCAACCAGTGGTTATTAGCTCAGTGACTAAGCTTTCCTCTGAGATTTCCCTTAACCCCAGGATGAGTGACCACCTCAGAGGAGAGGGTGACCTTCTCTCCTGAGAGAGATGATCAGACATTTGTAAGGCTCATGGCTGTCACCTCAGGACCAGTTAGTGGGAACTGAGCTGTTATTGCTCCCCTGTTATCAGTTACGGCAGGAGATTCCTTGCCTTGTGGCTGAGACTGCATTGTACCAATGACTCACAGAACATAACTAAACCATGTAAAATGTCATCCTGTGTTTGCCATTAATAAGCTTTCAATTAATAACACAAATTTCCAAGTATACCCTGAGCCTGAAACTCCACACTGTGCTGCCTAGCAGAGCCAATCAGGGCACTCTCAAAGCCAAGCCTTAATGAAGCAATTTTTTCTTTCCAGGAAAGATCACTCCCTGCTGCTGCAGCTGGAAACCCCCAGCTCATGCACATATACAGACCATACCACCCCAAAAGAGAAAAAACATCCTGTTACTTGGAGGATTGCAGGAAAGCTTTCAAACTGAGGTGCAAACTTTTCTTTCAAAATATCATGAGACCTGATTCTGCTTACTTGCTGATGTAAGTTACCCCCTGAGCTACATGGGGTTGATCAGCTGCACTACAAGGAAGACAAGAACTGGAGCTGTGTTTAGGAGGGCCATAGTCAAAATCACAGGCACAAACGTGATGCCAACACCAGTTTTCCCCCATATGTGCAGTTTTTCAGCAATCATTGTGTACACATGAGCTTTTTCCTGTTGTAAGCACAAGTACACAGGAAACCATGGGCAGGTTTAGGCTTGTATTAAAAACATATCAACCCTTCTGAAGGTAGATCTAAAAACCTGACATAGTCTGGCCATGCATATGTCCCTCACACAAATAAAGCAAAGACAAGGCATTACCACCTACCCAGGCCCTGCACCTGTACACAGCTCACCCACCTGGAAGAAAATACTTCTCTTTCTAGTATGCAAAGCCACTCAGCATCCCCAAGGGTACTCTCTTTCACAGACACACAGAGCAAGGCTTCTTCCTTATTTCTGCATCATTTGTGCAATTCCTTCCCTGTGTCTGCAGTCAGGTACAATCTCTTGCTGTCTGTACACATCTGTGTCCACAGCATACCCTGTTGATACACAGGCATGCAGAGAGACAAGCTCGCTCTCTCTCTCACTCACACACCTCTCCCACCCCCAGGAGGAACTCCAGGTATTGAAAGGTAATCCTCCCAGCTCACAGAGCCTGCTGAATGGAATAATTAATTTTCTGATGAGCATGAATATCACGCAAAGGCAGCCACACGGATATGGTGGAATGCTTCCAGCCAATATCCATGCAATCCGGATATTTGGATTCACCCATCCTCAGCCTCTGCTCTCAGCAGTGCTGACGGCAGCAAAGCTGAGCTTGCTGTGCTGATTGGGGAGGCCTCACGGATCTGGCTGGCTGGCCTGGGTGGTAGAAGACAGCTGAACTGTCGTGCACAGCCTGCTCCTCCTCACCACCAAAGACAAGCAGACCTTGCCAGCTCCCATTCCTTAACCTACTGCTCCCACAGGAGGTTGGCACCAACTGCCTACCAACACCCAGCCCCTCTCTGTCTCCAGGACAGGGGAGAGAATTGCAGGAGCAGCATCAGACTGCTCAAACCTGACAGTCCTCCTGAGTGGTGAATAAAGGGCAAATCCCTGATGCAAGGACACTAATTCTGCAGGCTACAGATCAAACTTCTCTCACCCCCAATCTCCACTCATCCTTAAGTAAACTTGTTCTCCTCTGTTTTACAGTTAAGGGTTAAAAATGCTTGTGGAAAGCAACTGCAGACACTAATTGTAGGGAATAGAGGAAAAGGCAACTTAAAGAAGAACAGGGGATGCTAGGCAGAACTGTATTCTTTGACAGTGGTTCAAATTGCACCCAAACCCAGAGGATTCCCAGTTACAGAGCTATGATACTTCTAGAAACTAAGAAATACAGCCATATGCTTCTGTGCAAATGTTCAGCCAGGGTTGCTTTACAATAATTGACCAGTCTAGATGAATAGAAATAATGAGTTTACCATGCTGGACATGTGAGTCCCATTCCCAGCTCTGTCTTCAGCTTTTCACATGTTTAGGGGCAAGTTACATCTGTTCCACAGCTGTAAGATTAACACAGAAATACTTGGCTTAACTGTTTTGCCTGTAAGCTCAGACCACAAGTTCATTCAAGAACTGTGCTCAAGAGAGAGATCAAGACAGTGCAAGTTGCAGTATAAATAAAAGGATCCCTTGCTGCAGTAGCAAAAGCACTAGCATGTGTGGCTTGAGACTTGCAGGCATGTTTTTTTGTACATTTCATGTGTATCTATGCTCCTTGCATGGTGCCACACCACATCAGCAATCTCTGCACATATCCCACCTCTAAAGTGCTTTTATCTTGAAATTCCCATCAGGGAAGAAAATACCTGGTACAACTCTTTCCAGAGGACTTGAGGCCAGGAACTTAACTGTATGGTCTTAGATGGGAATTTGCTGAGGATTTTCACAAGAGTTGAAGTCTGTGCTAAACTTCAATGTGATAAAATCAACTTTCCATTATGTAGTTTTGGGTTCTATCAGCCTTGTGGCTCTGATCCTTCCCAGTACACTTGGTTCTTTGAATTTTTTCCTCCACAGTAGTGATGCTTAGAAATAGTGCTGGGAAGTGGCAAGTCTAACACTTCTTTGTAGGTATGAGAAATCTTCTTATCTTCCCCAATTTTTCTCTAAGAGGAGCTAGGAGAAGAACTTAGGGGAATTATCTTACTGTAAAATTGAGGCTTACAAGTAAAAGTGGAGTCATGAAATGAAAAGCTAAAGGTCCTTAGTCATGCTGAACTTGCTTTTTCAGCTCCCAGAGTTGTTGCCCATCCACAAGAGCTCAGTATGTCTCTATTTGTATTTGCTAATAGGTCCCACAAAAGAGAGAAAGGATTTTTGTGTAAGTCATTGCTCCAGTCCAGAATACACTGGGAAATTCCCACGGATATATACAATACAGAAGCAAACAATGACATCCAAATATCTGCCTAGGAAAAGATGCATCTAGCTTTTCAAAGGGTGATGTACCAAAGTGATGAGAAATTAGTCAAAACCCTGGATTAGATATGGGTTCAAACTCCACTATCCTCCTGCTAACACAATTTCCCAACCTTGTGTGCATGGTCTGGCCCTTCCCAAGACACTGGGATTAAAAACAAAACAACAAAACAAACCCACAAAAAAAAAAAAA
>VZUA01091330.1:3400-14092 GCA_013401035.1 Horornis vulcanius
AGGTTCCCTTATATGATAAAAGGTACTAATGAAACACTATCTTTAAAAGGGACTGTAAAATTATCCATTACTGAAGGAATGGAGAAAGGAAAAAAAACAAGGATGACTTTAAATGAACTGGAATAAACTGTTCTGACATGGCTTTCAGCTGCAGGTGGGTCTCAGAGCAGGCAAGTTTTTCAGTGATAATATCAGGCACAACTGAATCAAGTGAAAGGCAGGAGCAAATAACTGGCATGTCAGAGATCAGACTTGATAAAGCCCTCCCAAAATCTGGAGAAAGACATGAAAAGGGGGGAGTATTTTAGAGTAATTTTAAAGGAATATGAAGTCTAAGTCAGAAACAATCATTTCACTGTACAGCATGACCTTCTTCATGGCTCAGATTGCCAGTGTCTCACAGTTCTTATGAGGTCTATGCATAAAGTAATGATAGAAAATTTAGAGATTGCTTTCCATCAAAGCNTTTCAGGGTCAGAAGAAGGGAGATGGTGAAGGGAAGAAAACACTCTAAACCACTGTAGTGATTTCCTGTGGTAATTGGTAAATTTTAATCAAGAATTTTGAAATGTTTTCCTGATACAAAAAAANATTTCAAAACACACTTCTATGAAGCAATGGAAATGTACAGATGTAGACACACTTCCAGATAACCTGACCCCAGGATCCCTTTCATGCTGTTTTGCTGTACTCTCTCTGAAAGCAGCACTGTAATAAAGCTTTCCACTAAACCTACCAGTTTGTGTGATAACACTTCCCCAGGTTTTGTACTCTTGTCCATCAAAACCAGCACATGGTCAGAGTGGGCTCTCATGTGGAACACGTCCCCCTGTTCCCTTAGCACGGAAACAGGAGTGAAAGAGTGCAGAAGAGACAGCACGGGTCAAGTTTTGCCTGCTATGAAGGTATGAGGTGGCTAAGGACAGCAGTTAGAGCACCACAAAGCACTCTTTGGCCGTGTTTTATGGACATGGTGGAAAAAACTTATTTGTTCTCCCTGGAATTTTTCACACTTTCACAAATAGGATATGTTCTGTCCAGTCTTATTCAAAAAGTCCTTGAAAGTTTGTATCTGAAACAGAATATCATGAAAAAATACCCATGCAACAGCCAACTGTCCTGACCGTGTCACTGATGCCCCAAACTACCTGTGTGCTGTATGTCACCTTGGGATGTTCATGAAGAAGTGGTCTCCCAGTTTCTCATGGGCTCACACCAGCCTTTCCATACAGTAATTCACTTAAAAAAAAAAGCATAACTGATTGGTGAGGCTCTCACCACTGCTATTATCTGGTGGGATTTTTCTAATGCTCTTTGGTGCTCTGAATTAACACATTTCCTCTGCAGCATCCTTAAGAGTCAGAACCTAATAGACTGTAACTCTTGTCACCCCTGTTCCAAAAGCCTACCTAGTTTCTGTACTTGCATGTGTAATTAGGACTATCAGTCTCTTTAATTGCCCTCCACTAAATAACCCCTTCTCACTTGAGCTAGTATTTTTTCTTCTGGGGCTTTCTGCCTGCTGCTATTGACAATGTGCAGCCATCTCATCAGGCTGACGTACCAGAGCTGCAGGAATAGCACTGGTGACTGCCATTTCATGCTTCATTACAGCTGTGCATCTGAAATCATAACACTAATTAGCAAACAAGTCTCTTCTACACCTGCTTGCATGATGCAGTATAAGATCACTGGCAGGCTGAGCACAGCCAAATTAAAGCACTTTGCCATACAGTTGAATGGTCAGTACAGTGGCCTTATTCTGCCTAGAACAACTGTACTATTTTGCTCTTGTAAACCCATCATTTTGGATGATGTTAGGATAAGATTTATCCTGCTCCTGTTTTCCCATAATAACATCTTTGCAACAGATAATTTTGCATGAGAATTGATTATTACTTATTGTAACATGATCAGTTCAACAACTTGCTCCTATAGTAATTTATTCACCAATATCTATGTATTTTCACTAATTTTTAGTCAAAATCAGTTCAAAAAAGTCCACAAGAATCTCATGTGTGTCTATTCATACACTAAGAAAGAAACCATTTATAATGTCTTTTTACCTTGTACATTCACTGGAGATGAATAAAGGACTTTCCCCACATTTGTATATATTAAAAGTGATATCCCTGTTAATTCCATTTACCCACCCATTAATAAAAAAAATCTGAAATATAATTTGACCTCAGCATGGCTGCAGAAAATTGCACAAGTCATCACTGCCATTCTTCATGTTAGCATTGGGCTACAGAGAGTCTATGACTTGCCTTAGGTATCACAGTCAGGCTCTGAGACAGAGCTGGGAATAGATCTTAGATTTACAGTCTCATAGCCCAGTGCTCTGACTGAATAAATCTCTACTTCTGCTTTAGCCACTGTAGGGAAGACTACAGTATAAATGTCCTAGCCTGTAAAAGGAACTTTCAGGAAAAGATGTATCTGTTAATTATTATCTGTTAGGTGGGGTTTTTTTTTTCACAACATCTGTGGTTAGAAGTCATTTCTGTTATGAGAAATTTCACAAAAGACTACTTCAAGAAACCACTTGGTCCCACAGTGCTTATGGTGAGCATACTAAAAACAAAACAGGTGAATCTAAAATGTTAAATCATTCCAAAATCCAAAGTCTAATTTTCTTCACATCAGAAGAAATATCTTCATCATAGAACACAGCAAATACATGAACATTTGTCATGTAGTTCTGGGAAAAATAAATAATTTGAAGTGAAATTATTGAATTTCCTTTAATATTAAAAAAAAAGTCTCCATCACCAACCACAACAAACAAACAAAACAAAACTAAACTAAACTAAACTAAACTAAACTAAACTAAACTCAGAAGAAATTACAGTTTTCTGCAGAACTTGAAGACAGAAATTTTTCCATCCTCCTCAATATTTCACTTTTGGGAATCCTCACGTTAAATGGAATTCCAAAGACAAGTGCTTTTCTACAATACTCAGAGAGCAAAAGGTGTGGAGGCTAATACCTTCTCATGCTGTAAAACCTAGAAACAGGCCAACTATAAAAAATGGAGGAGACTTTATGCCTCCAAAACACTAATGAAATCCTTTCCAGCAGCTTTTGAAGGGGCACACTTCTTTCTCTGTAACTCCATTGACTTTCCTTGCCATACAGAGAAGAAGAAGCCATAGCTTTGCCCTGCTCTGCCCCCTGGAGCTGCTGCTCTCACCTGTGGCAGGACCCAGCCACACCAATATATCTGCCCTGCCTCAGTGCACAAGACAACAGAGGGAAGAAAAGTCTTTTGAATGAACTCCTGAAGGCCTCACAGAGCAAACAGAAGTGCTGTGTCACAGCACTGAGGCTGTAGCAGTGGACATTTTCAGGATACTGCCCTGCTGTAAATTCTGGCTGCTGTGAGAGGAGGACATTTGCTTTCGTCATTTCATCACCCTATGCCTGTTGACATTGTTAAAACTAAGTGAAAAGTCCTACATTTTAGAAAAAAGCAGGCTTCTCATTCATTATATCGTTTTCTAACCAGGGAAATCCATGCACTTCTCTAAGGGATATATCAAGAAAGCAATGGGTTATGGTGGCATCTGTTGTTTTTTTAATACTTCCAAAGGGAAAGATTTGTAATATTTGTAATATTTGAAATATTTGTACCCCATGGATGCACTTAAATATGGATCCTCATCAGCCAGAAATAATAAATTAAGAAAATAAAGAAGCTGGGAGTGAATATTTATGAAGGAAGTCAATCCATAAATCAAATAATTTAAGACAGACCAGACAATCCCTTTCTTAACTGGCTTTTCTCCTTGAAAGACATTTGATGTCACAGTCTTCTTCTATTTCAGAAATACCAAAGAAAAGTTATGCAAAACCCAAGCCCCTCATTTCACAAGAGCCATACTACATCACAGCATGATGGGGATTTGGTTGCTAATGGGAGATTTCTGTTCTTTTAGTGGAAGCCACAAGGGAACTCCTGGAGGCCTCTGGCAGCTTGGCCCTGGCTCAGGAGGTTTTGCCTCTCAGTGAAATCACTGCAAGTCCCTGGGATGTGGTGAAGTACATTGCTGCCACCACAGCAGTGAGTCAAACCACACCAGGATGTCTCACAGCCCTGACCCCACACATGTGCCCCCAGCCCTGCTGCTCTGGGTCAGGGCAGGGACAGTCTGAACAGCCAGGACAGCACAGCTCTGTGTCCAGCACCCTGCCACGTGACCACAGCACCACTGCAGGGGCCAAAATTGGGACACTGGGGAAGTTACTCTTCTTTGGCAGTTTTTATAAACACTTACCTTCCCTTTTTACCCCAGCACAACAGCTGGATCCAGCCAAACAATAATTAAGGTGAGCAGTCCCAGAGTCCCAGTGCACCAAAGTGACATTGGACACTGCTAGCTGTCCTCATAACTCCTCTGCTCTCCAGGAATATGTGAGTGTGTTGTCAGAATATGACAGCAATAACCACTGCACCCGAATGTTTTCAGTATGAGGACACCTCCACTAATGTGATACAGGAAGCAATTCATTATCTTCAGTGTGCTGTTCAAGGGGCCAGAGAGCCTGGTGCTGCAGGCTCTCTCTGCTCAAGCTGCATGCAGAGAGGAGCAACAACATTTTACACTTGCAGTGCCTCATTCTGCCCCTGGAAAATGGATCCATGGGAGGCTGCTGAATCAATCCCCCTAAAGATGTCTTTGAGAAGAGCTACATTTGGGGGCTTTATGCTGAAAAAAGCTTGATTTTCCTATGCTATACAAAGTTTAATCCTTCATTCAAAAGTCTTGCTCTACTCACCTGTAACACAAAAAAATACCAGTTAATGCAGTGCTGGCTGATAAATGATGACAGGGATTAGATTGCTTACAGATTTGTTCTCCTGAGGAGGCTCCAGTGCTGTAATCGACTCTCTCCTTGAGATCTCTTTGTAGAAAGCCAACTTGCAAATCTAAATCAAATCTATTGATTATCTGCAGCAATATGATAAATGAAATTTAAAATAAGTTGACTCTAAGAGAAACAAGTCAAGAAAATAAAAGCTAAGTAAAAGATTTCTGTTACAAATGTTTTTGAATTTCCTGCAGATGCAAGAAAATTTGGTATAAACTTTAGATTTTCAACCAAAACATTGTTTGTTTCTAAATGACTTTATACTATTTTGGGTTTCTATCATTTTTAAATTGTCTATCATTGAAGTTGAAATAAGATATACAATATTTTGGTGCTCCTTATGGTTTCTGGCATGTCTTTAATGAGTCAAATATATTACAAAGATTTTAGGGAAGCAAGACAGACCTTTATATCCACAGATCATTTACCAGAGTTATTCAGCATATTCTATACTTTGAAAATAAAAGGTCAGTGCTGAATAAAGGAATGGTTCTCAAATGATTTAGCTGATTCTGAGACATGGCCACAAATGTCATCAGTTAGATTGTGAAATAGTTCCTAAGGGATTTTAAATCTGTGAACGTAGAAGAAATTTATATACCAGAAATCTGTAATTGACTCAATATTCTTTCATTTCTGACAGTTATATGTAAAGGATATAGCACAAAACTAATGTAAAAGTGAAAGCTTATTTTAAAGGAAGCCCACATATTAAAAAAAATCTATGCTAATATAATGTGAGAAATTTTATATTTGCAGTAAAAGTAAAAGTCACTTTTGTAACCTGTGAATAGGAATTAAGTTATTTCCTAAAGCAGAATTCATTAGTGTCATTTGTGCAATTTACACACACAGGCAATTTTGAGACTTTGGAAGCAGAAAAATTTCAGACTTGTTTCTTTAATAGTTTTTGTTTCCATTTGCTTGAGCTCACACTTATGAAAGCCTTTGAAGGAGTTTTCCTATGAAAAACTGATTTAAATTTCTTTGAAACTATCAGTAGGTCCAATCCAGTAAATCTCAGGTTTGTTTATTTGATCAATTGATGAAGGTCCTGACAGAAGTAATGATTTGATTCATCCTATGAAATGCAAGGTTGCTGACACAGACAAACCCTCTGGATGCTGGAGGAACACAAGCCATGCCCCATTCTACAGAAGCTCCAGCTCATCCCAACAGGGTGAGTTAAGGATATCGTTCATTCAATAATTCACTGCTTTAATTGCACTGAGCATGTTGTGCAGCCTGGATTTTAACTCAGGGTTTTGTTTGCATGCTCGTGCTACCAGCACAGCACATCAAGATGTGTACAAAAGCAGAGTAGGAAATGTCAGGTGTTGCCTATCAGCTATTTGGAAATACCTAGCCAGTGCTTCTCCTCCATTTGCTTGCTCTCCTATAGAGAGCTTTCTTCACTGAAGCAGAAGCAAATAAGACCTATTAGGGCACTCATAAATAGAATCAGCACTCCAGTGACTGGACAAGCTGCTGGAATTTTTTTTTTTCCACAGTATGTATGAAAATTTTTATCAAGGGAAAGCATTTCAGAGCATTAATTCATTTTCCTTAGGTCAGTAGCATTGGGTTCTCCCCCATCTTCCCAGCCTTGCATTTAATAGCTTCAGTGGATCTGGGACAGGTCCCCAGTGCACAAGTGCTATATCCTGATGTAGAGCTGCTTCAGCTGCTTGCCTGTACATTTGTCTCTGAATTGTGCCAGTCAACTTGTCACTCTTTACTCTAGTTACATCCTTTATGATTACTCTATACTCATTCTCACTCCCAAAGACCGTATTTTGTTTTTTAAATAATCATTATTCTTCTTTGCATGATACCCAACTGTGCAAGATATAACTGTTATATATTTTTTATTATTGCTAGAAATTTATTTACTATTAAATATTTGTCTGTTGTTAGATGTTTATTATTTTTAGATGTTTATTATTGTTATATTATTATTGTTTTTATTTGTTATTTACTGTTGTTAGATACTTATCTGTTACTGCATACCTATTATTAATAGATATATAGAATAGAGACTTGACAAGGAAAAGGCCTTGTCAAGCCTCTAAAGGGGGGAAATGATGNTCCAGATGGAGACCAAGGACAATGGTGACAAGTTTTCAGGCCCAAAAGCACAAATGACTGTGGACTGAAGAGAGAAAACAAGAAGGATAGGACCTCACAGCCCAAAGCTGTAATTGGACAATTAAACCCCCATATGAAAATGGACCAGAACTTATAAAAGTGTGAGACCTTGTGGCCATTTTGGGTCCACCCTGGGTGCAGCCCTGGCCTGACTCTTGTGCTGCCCAAGGTGTATCCTTAAAGGCCTTTCAATAAATATCTCCTTTATTCTCTAGCTCTATCCAGTCGGGGTTCCAGGTCAACCTTCCCAAGGCATCACTTGCAGAGATGTAACTGGAACTTAGAATACTCACAATGGAATAGTAAAAGTGCACCTCCTAGGAAGATCTCTTTACTGTTTTCAGTAAACAGCTACCTCTCCTTGCTGACTCAACAACTGGCTGTCAGGCAATATTTTTGAATGAGGACCATATCTGGAGTCTCACATCTATGGACCTTTTATATTTTTTGTTTTCATCTCTCCTTATTCCCCCTGCTCCCACAAAAATAGCAATATTCTCTGTGAAAGTGAGTCCAGATTTTTGATTTTTATCTAGACAAGTTTGTCACATGGCACATTGTAATACTTTGAAAAAGAGTTGTAAGCAAATGCTTTATTGAACTTTATTTTGTACAAGCCACGCAAAGAAAAAGTGCCAAGTTTTATGAAGGAAAATGAAATACTCTGTTAAATCCATTTGTTGCTTCTTAACAGATACCACAAACTTCTTAGTTGCAAATGAGTCTTGGCTTTTCCCCCACAGAATATTTCAGTTTCATACTTGGTTTTGTTCTTTTGTTTTGGTCATCTTTTTTCTCCTTCAATAATTTTTGCATTATTCCATAAAAATACTCATCTGGATGCCCAAAATGTCTTGCTTTTCTAACTCATCAACTCACACTTCACAAATAATGGTTTTCAGCTCCATCAGTCATGCTGAATTGCTGTAAGCCTACAATGTTCATGGCTGTGGAATCAAAATGTGTTTGGTCATTTGTTATATATTTCATGAAATAAATTAGACTGCTGCATAATGCAATGTATCTGTTTTATGCATCATTGTGTTCTTTATACAGATTGAACTTGTCTGAATATGGAGAGATTTGGGAAGTTAACAGCCTCAGCATCTGAAACCCTGCAAACTCATTTTTATACACTGAAGTAATGTGAAATGGCAACGAACAGAAAAAGAACAACTGGGCACAGTTCTAAGAGAAAGAAATGAATTTCTGAGAGCTTCTTGAGTTGTTAAATGCAGACTTTGTGGTTTGATTTATTTTTCTTTTCTGCTTTCTGAAAATGGGAATATGGGGTTTCTTGAATCTGTGGAAACTTAAATCGCCGCAGATCTGCTTTAATATTTGTGAGGGGACAGCTCTACCCACCACATGACAGTCTCAAAGGTTCATTTAACACCACTATAGCAACCAGTAAATAATTAAACACAGTGCTCTGTCTCAAACACCAAAGCTAAAGAGACAGGGATAATTAATGAGAGGGTCCTTGGGTGAAGGACACAGGTTACATTAAATCATTGTTATATTATTTTCCAAGTGGATATTTCTTACTTTCTTTCATTTCAGCTGTTCTTTTTAACTAAGGCACAGAGACACATGTGGAAAGTACATCATAATGTCAGTGAAATAAGAAAGGCTGAATCCTGCATGCAGAGAGATATTGAGAATTGACACCAGCTGGGGGAAGTTTGAGGGCAGACATGGCAAGTTTGGCCCAGCTGACAGGTGGAAAATGTCTTAGCTGAACTGTCTAAATTGATTCTGTACAAAATTAAGCCTGGAGATGGTGCCCTGCAAATATAATCCTTTGCTGCTGTGAGAAGACAAGGGCTATGTATGTACCTGGAGGAACTCCTTGTATCTGAACTGGCCTCTGTTAAGCTGGTAACACCAGCCACAACAATTTACCTCGTCTACAGAATGAATGGCAGTGAATCAGAAGGAAAATGCTTTTTGGTAGGGACTTTGGCCCCATTCTTTGTGAAGACAGTGCAATCACATAACAGCTGGTTTACTTCAAGAGGGAAGTTTGCAGCTCATGAATGCAGAGGTTTCTCCTCGAGGCCATCCAGTGAAGTGCCGTTGGGAACATCATGAGAGCTTGCACCTGTCCTGAAGGAAGAGTACCTTCCCTGCACCTGCATGGCAAGAGAGGGGTATGGATAGCACCAACATGTATAATGATGGTTACAAAGGATTTTTAAAAGAATTGGGAAATTATTAAAGAGTTAAATAGTTTTCCCAGGGGTTTTTACCTGAATATGCTATTATAATGTTATCAAGAAAGGGAGAGGTGAGAGGACTGAGATCCTAAATACACGGGGTGTCAGGAATTGAAGATAAGTGCTGCTGACAGCAAGAGAGGTGAGTCATACAGATGCAGCTGAGAAGATTTTAAGAAAGAAAATATGAAGATTCGTAAGGTACGTGACTTTTACAACTAACAGGCTGAATTAGACAAGAGAAAGAAGTTCAAAAAGTAATCCAATTCTTATTTTCCTCAAAACTATCTGCTAAAAAAAGAGAGTGATTTCCTCTAAGATATTTTGCCTGCAGGACTAAATTTTTCATCTTTCAAATCAAAAATAAAATCAAAATGCGAGACAGGATAAAGCCTTTTAAAATTACTATATAAGGACAAGCTATTAAGGTTTAGTGCAGGCTCACAGAATTTTTTTTCCATAGATTATCTGTTTTCCTTCAGCAGATAGAATTTGTCAAACATTTGCAGTGGGGTGAGGTGCTCTGACTATGTCAAGAATCTAGAAAGAGTTTAAGGCAGCATTCTACTTTTTCCCCCTCAGGGGATTTGGAAAGAGATGATGGACTCTGCCTTCAGAGGCACATGCTATTTGCCATAAACAACAGAGCATCCTGCCTGTGTACTGTGGGTTGGAGATGATGAGGGAGGTGCACTGCTGCTGCTGAAGGAACAAAGCAGCTATCCTTGTTTATGGGTGACAACCAGCAACTTATCCACAATGTTAGAATTTTGCTCCACTGGAAAAACCTGTTATAGTGGCTGCTGACTTCTGATTTCCTNCTGTCATGGACAGTCATGTATTTCAGAAATTTTGAATAGTTCAGGGTTCTTCTGGTGTTTGAGGGAAGAAAAAGCATATAAGTTAATGACATGTTAACAGTGTGACATCTCGCCAGTGAGTGCAGGGTGTAATGGATGGGACTGGCATTCTTAACAACATGGTCATTGTGAGAGCACTGATGTCTCTGAAAAGAACTCCATCTAACCACACATAAATGGAAGCCACTTTCAGAATTACCTGTCCATCCTTGTAATTTATAAGTCAGGCTTTCTACTGATGGCAGAATTACGTTGTCTCCACTGTTTACAAATGTTACCGTGACCTGAGCCTTGGGGTTTCACTAAACCTGATTTAGTAGACTTGAATTTCAAAAGTAAGACATTAGACACCTGTTTCTGCAATTCAGGAGGTTTTTATTATGCTCAAATGTTGTTGATTCTTTTGTTTTTTCAGACTTTACTAGAATCCTAACAAGACAAAGGGATGCAGGGAAAGTTTGCTGAAATGCAGAGATTCACACAGTAAGCTTCCTGAAGTACCAAAGCCTAGACATTAACAGCCAAACTGGAGAGGAGAGTATTTCCTCTCAGATTTCATACCTTGGTCTCACCTTGTATTTAAATTCCCT
>VZUA01091330.1:35120-45519 GCA_013401035.1 Horornis vulcanius
TGTGTGTGTGTGTGTGTGTGTGTATGCAAGTATGTGTTCAAATGTACAGACACACATTTAGAACTTCACACAATGGCCACCAACCCCTGATAAGACTGCTGGTCACCACTTCAGTGCAAAATCCCGTGATTTGGAAAGGGGAAGGGTGTTCTGGTTTTTAAATTTTTCAATGTAGTTTTTTTAGAAAGCAGTGTTAGCTTTTAAGGATAGCTTATGGCTGTATGCAGGGGTGTTTCTAACACTTTTTTAACCCATCTCAGACATGGTGAGGGTTATTGCATGGACACTGTATACTACACCCTGTTTCAGGGTGTAAATCTGGGTCTATTTGTGCTCAAATCAAGCACAATATGAACCTAGGCACCACCCACGCTCAATCCAGGAGAAAAATAATATTCTGAAAGTGTTTTCAGATATTTTTTTTTAAATTCTGCTGGATATTTGCTAGACTCAATCCATCCCAAGGTGTGTAAGGAAAGAGGAATAAACAATAGGGTGAAGCACTTGGAACAGCCAGCAAGCTCAGGGGAGCTTTTCCTCTGTGTCTGCATTCCTCTACCATTCTTCTCTGCAGTTTCTAAACAATTAAAGGAAATCTCTTTGGAGCAAAGACATTGTTAAAACGAGCATTAGTTTGGGTCTTTGGGTTTGCAGTGCTGAAAGGGAATTTGAAGTGTTATGATATATTTAAATTAATGCTGTTGCAAGAGCTGAAGTTGTCCATTGAAGTTGCCTGTGTTGTATTTTTTGCAGCATCCTTTCAGGGTGAAATTCTTTCACAGAGGACTTTTTGTCTAAATAAATATATATATGTGTGTGTGTGTGTGTGTGTATGTGTGTGTATACACTTGTGTGTGGATATATATAGGGTTTGTGCATGGGTAACATATCGTTTTAATACATCATTTCTTCTTGAAACCACTTTTTCTAAAAAATTCTCCAGTAACTATATTTACCAATAGAAATTTTTGAGGGAGATAAACCCCATGCAGAAAGATACTTGAGCTTTCCAGAGAAAAATTGTCATAGCTGAAACAGGGAGAAAGCTTAAAATCTGGTTTTGAATGATTAACAGTAAGAAAGGATGGATGATATTTTAACAATATTCATTTAAAAAGGCAGCTTTCCTGAGGCTGACAACCAAAGAGCTTCACTGCACAGAAAGAGTGTGAGGATCTCACTCTGAGAACAAACATGGCTCATTCAGTAGTGCCTCTTTCTCTTCTAATGGAGTGAGCTTGACTCCTCTGCATTGAAAAAGTTGCACAATGAAAGACAAAAGAATGGCTATCATGACAATTTCTCCTCTGTTTGGAGGTNTACATTTAAAATTAATATGATGGCTTGGGGGAAAAAAATCTTTGATTCCCAAACTGACTCTGACTATTGGATATGGCTGGAAAAAGAGGCAGGATTTCAGCCCTCAGGTGAAATGGTTAGATAAGAACTATATTTAATATCTGCTTAGTATGATGAACTTCACCCTTGGTTTGCTTCCAAAGCTGGCTGGTAGGAACCTCACAAGTCATCAGTAATTATCATGTTGAATTTGCAAAAGATGGGTGGATGCCAGACCCTTAAAGAAGGAAAATGCAGTGCCCATGCTTCTGAAAGGAGGGGGAAAGAGTCAGAGAGTTGCAAAGGTGTCAGCTTAGTTTCAATTTCAGAAAAATTGTAGGGAAAGAAATCATCAAGCCAACTATTTTAGGCACACAGAATTAGAGGGGAAAAAAAAGTCAAAAGGAAAGATGGATTAGTCTGACAAGTCTTTTGCCAATCCTAATTGCCTCACATGACACGGAAAACTTTGGTGGAAGGGAAGCAAAAAAATGTCATATCTTGGCTTCTAGCAGTGTTTTGAATGACATGTTCATCATCCAACTGGGAACCACAAGGAGCTGAGAGCAAAGATAGCTGGAACAGTGTAATCAAACCACACAGTTATTCATGAGCCAGTGCCAAAAGGAAAGACACTTGAGCAGACTCTTAGGAGTCTGGAAATACTCAATATTTTCTTTACTGTTCTAGATGTCTCAACAGGGTTTTTAAAATTAAATTTAGAGACAATACCAAAAAAAATAAAAAGAAGGATTAGTGGGACTAAATGGGGACCAGCCATTCTCCTGAATGCAAGATTTAGAGATCAAAATGTTCTTGAGACTTTTCTATGAAAAAGTATGATTCAGGGTCTTACACTTTGAGAAAATAGCTACATAAAGGGAATTGCAAAATGATAGGATTTGGTGATTTTTGACTCAATAGCTGACTGGGATGCAGAGAAAAATGTCAAGCTGTCATGTCAAGTGAAATGGGTCTCCTGGTACTGATACAGCCAGAGCTCAGGTATTTCAGGTTTTCAGCTTCACATTTCTGAGCAGTTGTCCACAGATTAGAGGAGAGATTAACCAGAGAATTGAAGAAGGTTTGCTCAGAAGAAAGAAGAAAAATCACATGAGGGACAGAAGTCTTCATAACTATAAAAGGCAGATTCAGAGGAGTGGGGAATCCCCTCCACATTCAGATGGGGAAGGTGAAGCAATGAGCTTACATGGCAAGAGGACATGTCCCCAAGCAACACTAGGGAAGGTTTCCAAGGGGGAAAAGTTAGAACCAGTTGCTTGAGAATGTTGTGGAAACTCCTCTAAAAGAATTGGTGGGAGAACATCCTGCCAGGAGTAACAGAGGCATTGCTGATTTTCCTTGGGCAGCAGAAGGGTCTATGACTTTAGGCAGGCCCAGTGGGACTGTTAAGAACCACTGATCCCACCTGGCCCTTCCTGGGGCTCAGTGGGGAGCCCAGAGCTCAGTGCTCTGTGCTCCCTGCCTGGAGCCCCTCTCTGTGCAGGGGCCAGCAAATCTCCGGTGGTGCCTCTCACTCAGAAGGGCAACAGAGCAGGAGATGCCAACATTGCAACTTGCCATTGCTTTTATTCAGGAGGAGTCACTCCAAAATGGATTTTACCTGGTAAAACTTTCTGTGTGCTCTTCGTGTGTCTCTTCTTTTTCCTGACTTGTATTTATTCAACAGATTAAATCAAGTTCTTTGTGTTCTTCCTTTCCTTAGATAAATAACACTTATTGCTTTCTGACTTCAACAGCCAAGCTAATAAAAATCCAGTTTGTAGACTAAATTCTTTTTTAAGCTTTTATGAACTGAAACAGGAGAGCAGACGGTTTTATGCTGATGCAGTCATTGGTGGTATATGAACATAACCTGTATCACATCCTGCCAGACAATGCTTTATTGTTGCTATTGTCATTTATTGTTTAGACTAACAGGAAGTGCTGCCACTGTTTGTTTAAAATCAAATTTAGTAATTCTGCATTGATCTGGAAGAAAACTGTTTAAAAGAAAAACATGGCATTTACAACAACAGTAAAGAACTTTAAAGCTGTGCTAACAACCTATGCCACTTTCAATGCTGTTATTTAGTTACATTATTTTATTGCAACACACGTGCAGAAAATATTCTGAAGCTTAGAAGGAAGCTCTAAAATATCATTAAAAATACTGCTCTAAGGTATCATTGCATATATCTACTCATATGCAAAGGAATAAAAAACTTATATGGTTACCAGAAGCTTAAAATCTATCAGCTATAAAACTTATTAGATAAACAAAAGTCAGCAGCATATGGCTCAAAGTGGTAATTCCCACAAACCAGCACCTCCCTGCATCACTTATACCAATTTAAGCTCAAAAGCAACATTTCTGGTATGAGAATCCCCCATTCAGCCTACTCTTTATTGCTCTTTCTACATCATGGCAAAAACATAGAGGCCATCCACCCTTGGCTTGCATTCCCCAAATTAATTTTCTTGGAAGCCCTAAAGCTACACCAAAACTTTGCCACTTTGCCCAAACCAAGAAGAGTTTAGTGGGACTGGCACAGCCTTGTCTGTCCTGCTGCCATGACAGACCAAGGTCATAGACCTTATCTGAAATTTGTGTCATTTCACATTGACTTGAGAGGATGCTCCATCCATTTGAAAATGGGATTTAGGGAATGTGAGCAAGTATAGAGGAAAAGAGGAAAAAAATCTACCCTGCTATAGCCATAATCCCCAATACCCTTCCCAGGGAGAAAATCATAAGCAGCTCCACAGCCTCAGATGCCAGACGGTTTCAGAGTCACAGCAGAGGACTGGAGAATGTTTAATAATATGTTAAATTTTCTAGCATTATCATGCACCTTCAACAAATAAGTCCTTTAGCTTGTAGCCAATGTACCTCTGTCTTTTTAGATCTCATGAGACTGCAAGGTCTTTGGGGTAGAAATTTTATCTCCTTGGTAAAATATCCTGCACACGTTAACATACAATTTAAAAATAATGATATGGCCAAAGGACTTCAGTGTCTTCTCAGCTGCACACATTTAGAACAGCTAAGTTTTAACTGGCATTGTTCAAAGCAGAATTTAATCCACGCTTCACATTCCTGTTCTGGGAAAGTTTAAAGGCCATTGCAGAAAAGCATGGCAAGTTAATTATGAGTTTAGTTGTCACATAGGAAAAAGGGACACCACAGACCTTCTGGCTGATGAAGACAAGTAACTCTGCAAGGGAGACCAACAAAACTTGTAATAAAGGGGAGGGCAGTGGGTGCAAGGTTAGGTCTCTAGCAGCCTCTGGTGGCTGTTCAAATAGAGATTTATTAATTTTTTAAAAGTTCATGATTATGCAAACTTTTTTATTTGATTTTGTTTTCCAATTTTGATTTCATGCAGTCGTATGAAGAACTTTTTTTGTTGTGAAGTGTCTTTGCTTGTAAACTCTTTGGTTATCTCTGAAAGTCTATTGTTTTGTTGGAAGCTTTTTAACAGAGCAGGTCACCTAAACACATTGGGTAAGTAGCAGCATCCAGGTGAGAGGTAGTCATGGTAAGTGACTAATTATAAAGGTCAATTTGAATGGTTTTGAACACAGATTTTTGGGTTGACTATTATCAATAGTAAGCTATATCAACACACTGCCTTGTAAATTAACAGCCCTTTAATTTTAATTTCATTGAATAATATTGTTTCATAATAGCAGTAAAACACTACAGGCAGTAGATTCCCACAGGATTATTTATCAGCTTTATGTCTCATGTCACCCCTGGAAAATGCAATAATTTTTGTCAAGCTGTATTTCTTAAACATTGCAGCTGTCATCCACAGCAACTGCTGTAGTAAAGACTGCAAACCACTAAGAATTGCTGCTCTTGTTTTCACAGACTCCTAATTTTCTAGCAGTCTCTTTTTGGTAGTCAAATTTTCCATGTTTGGTCTATGCACACAGGAGTGAGTGTCTGGAACAGAACAACACCCCATTAAGATTTTTTTTTCCAAGGAAAAGACCCTAGAGAAGGTTACAACATTCTTTTGTGCATGTAAACTGATCCAAGTGTTTAGACACATAATTACTTGCACAAAACTCTGCCTGTGACTCCTGTGCACTGCCCCAAGACATTCACACTGGTGCTCATTTCAAGGGAAATTAGAAGGTGAAAACCTGTTCACCACTGAAATTGTGCCTTTCCAAATCTTGAAATGTCATCAAAATCCTGCCTTGAGTAGGATGCATGCAGGGATGGGACAAGACAACGTTGTAAGGGTCATGTCCTTTTCATCTTAGCCCTAAAACCTAACCCTAACACGTGGTCTGATTCCTCCTCTGTCCTCTAAAAGAGGCATCTGTCACTCCTCCATATAAACTGAATTTATTCTGCTCCAGGCTCCTACCCAGATATAAAGAGTGGCTATGTTTTGTTGACTAAGTCAACCTGACCTCAAAGTTAGATTTTTACAATCAATGTATTTCAATGAATTCTTCTCCCTAAAACTGTACCTCAGATGATTAATAAAGAAGGCTTTAGGGACTTCCTAATATCATCTTCGATCTGGTTTTATTTTTTCTTTTCCTCCAAAGATAAGTATTTTAAAAGTGGTCAAACATTTCAAATTGACCTTTTCTTTACATTCACGGGTCATTGAACAGTAAGCCCTTCAGACAATCCTAAGAATGCTTGTTTGTAAAGCAGTAAAGTTGTGTCACTTAGAAAACTGGCATGGCATATGCATAGAAAAAAGCCATGTATGATTTTAAGTAGGAACCACAGATACAAATTTACCTGCTGATATTTGTTCTTAAAAATTCTGCTAACATAGGTCAATACGGGCAAAACCCATCATTAGAACAAGTCAGGAAGATAAGAGCTCTGCACCATGGAGCTAGAGAGACTCAAACCTCCCTTTCTATAACATGGCCCAAGAGGAATTCCATCTCACAGAGCAGTGTGGCATTTATCAACTCTTTCACAAGATTGTAACAGCAGGTGTACAACCACAGTGAGACAGAAACAACCTTTGGCATCCCGGATTAGAAGAAAATGACCTGCCAGGTTTTATGCTGGAAGTGTTTAACCTATGGGTATGCCTGCAGCATCACTGCAACAGCACATGGAAGGGAAAGCTTGGAACATTATCCTGTGGCTGTCAGATCATTTACTAAAGGAACTTTCATTTTTAGACACTGGTAGAGGATGAGATTTCCAATGAGAGTCTGTAATGAGTTTTACATACACAAGGTCACCTTGTGTGCTGAAGAATTAAGGGCAGTGGTGTTTGCACAGGGGGAGAGGACAGTGAAATTGTGGCAGAGATCGTTAGGCAGGACAAAGGTCAGAGTTAGCACCAGCTGTGTACCTGAAAGAAATCTTTATTTTAAGAGCTACTGAAGTATTTTATTCTTGCTTACTAATCTAGGTTATATAATGGGGATCTATGGAGATCTAGCAGTCCCAGCCCTACAGGAAAGCCACTAATCCTACACCTTACTCCCAGTCACACAACTTGTGTGTCATTGTTCCACATCCAAAAGCTTTTTTTATTTTTGCCTAGAGCCTATGCAAAATCATGTCCTATTTTCTTTTGTTTCTTTAAAGAAAGAAGACACCACTGACTTCTTAGTCCTATTGATGGCTTGTCTGATAGAGGTTATGAAACCATTGTTTAAAATACATATCTGCATAGGAGCATTTTGTTTTGAAACAGCTTGAATTTAAGTGTGACCTGAGAAAAGAGCCTTAGCAATTAAATATCACGGAGCACAACTGCAGAAACAACTAAATTACATTTTCTTGACAGGAAAAATTTTCATCAAAAGCCTGTTTACTCACTCAAAATATAAGCTAGAAGTGTGAAAACCACTTGCAGGCAGCTGTGGGTGTTGTAAAGATCTATGCACAAAGGACCTGCTCTCGTTGCAGCGTTGTCCTGCCAGCAGTAAAATCCCTGCTCACGGGGAGCAGCCCCTCCAGAAGACAGTCACAAAAGGCCTCGCTGTGCAAGCAAACATGAGCGAGCTTGTCTACTCTGCCATCTGTTACTGAGACCTCCTGTGACTGCTGAATCACTCACTTCCCTCGGCTTTTTAAAGGTTCTTAGCTGGCATCTTCAGAAATGAGGGTTTGCTCGTCTCTCTGTCTTGGCTCGGGGTGGGAGTGAGGATTACGGACTGGCATTTTCTGTCACGGTCAGACTGAAAGAGAGATACAAAAAGACAAATGTGTCACGCCTTGGTTGTTGAAAGTTTGGGATGGAGAAGGAAGAGACTGAATTTAATGTGAATCTTAGTCTTGAAGAAGAGGGGGAATGGGAGCAGGAGTTGAAAGCCTCCAGCCTGCTGTTTTGCAGGCAGAGAGGAAAATCTAAGCAGCAGCTGATTGAGACAGCTGAGTAAAGAAGCTACAAGGTAAAAATAGCAGCAGGCTGTCAATTAATCTGCCAGTGTTGGGCATGAGTGAGAAAACAGCACGAGGCTTTGGGAGAAGCCAAGTCAGGGATGCTGTGTGGGGAAAGGGAGGCAACTGCTGGAGCTGCTCTGCTGCGAGCCATGAGCAGGAGCCCGCAGAGGAGGAGCAGGCTGGGGGCTGGGCTCCTACACTCAGATACAATTTCGGAGAGACAACTCCAGTCTCACTCTATCACAACTACAAACTGAATATTTGTGTGAATGAGACCCTTTTATCACTGAGATATCCACAGTTATTTGATGCATTTCCTTAGAAGGGACACTTGCAGATTTCTGAAGTGCCCTCTGGAGCACAGTCTGTCCACCCCAAGGAACAGGGACATCACCTGCCACTGTCCCACCACAGCCACTGAAACACATCAGTTCTGAATGAGATGTGCAGCACAGGAGGTGCTAAACCCCCTGGAGTACTGTCAGTGCCATAGGGCTGGGTGTCATGGATTTTTCTGTAAATGCTTTTGCTCATTGAGTAATGACCGCAGTGCACAGGCATATCTGATGGATGGCCTGCTCAGCATGCTGATGGGCCAAGGACTCAGCTCTGTCTGTGTTTTTTTGTTCTTTCATGAATGCCAACAACAGTGAAGGGTTTTGCAGCGAGAGTCTCAAGCTGTTTATTTACACAGTAAGAATAACATAAATATTTTGAAGTGTGGCTCAAACCAGCCTTCAGCAGAGACAGTAGATAGGCTCAGCAGAAAAACATGGTATGGTATGAGCAACTAGGGTGTCATCTGTGATTGACTCCAATTGCAGCTGCCGTGAACTAGGGTGTTTGAACTTGTGATCTTAATTGTGCTGCACACATTCTTGGATAAAAAAGTGCTATAAAAATGCCAGGAGCAGCTATTCTGTATTTTTAATAGTATTTTATCTCTATCATTTCACTTTCACTGTTCCTGAACTGCCTGAGGTGAAAAAGTCAGTCTGTGCCTGCTCAGAGAAAAAGGTACAGCTGTGGTTGTTGTTGAGCTCAAGTTTGTAATTTAAGAGCAGGATGCAGGGATGGAGTGGGCAGGTCACTTCCTGAGCCTGCAGCTCTACACATGCACTGCCTTTGTGACTCAGTGCTCCCTAATTCACTGTGCAGCAGTGAATTTTGCTTTGGCTCACACTGGCTCTGCACCAGCTTCTCTAAACCCTCAGCCCACCCCATCCCTGCTGGAGCAGAGCCAGCCTGGCACCAACCCTGGATTCTGGGTTCCTAGGGAATGTGGTACCCACCCACAGCACAACATCCACAAATGAGAGCTGGGCACTGCAATCCCTTGCTCTGCACCAGGCAGAAATAGCTCAGAAGAGAGGCCCTGACCCCCAGGCAGGGGGAGGTGACAGCTTGTACTTGGGCACTCCCCAGGAAAGCAACTATCCCACTGCTGCCAGACATCCTGCACGAGTGCTGAGGATTGGGCTCAGAAGCTCAGAAGGAAAGCAGCAGCCTCCCCCAGCATCACACGTCAGCCTGCAGGCAGGGCATGTTGAGCTCCATGAACACAACTCTGCTCCTGGCTCGGGACAGCTCTCCTGGGACCAGCTCTGCTGTGCCCATGACTTCTGTCAGCCAGGAGGTGGGGACTGCCTTAGCAGGGCTCTCCTCCTTCCATCCAAACCCACCTATCCTACTCCTTTGGGAGATGGATTAATTTCTGCTGTTTAAAAGGCAGAAGCCACAGCAGGCCCTGCTGGGCTGTGAAGATGGACATCTTTCTAGAGATATCTAATAACAAAATCCATCTCATCCACTACAGCTGAGACACTGTGGCCAAGCAAGAGGCAGCATAGTCTCCCCCTTCAGAAACCTCACAGCACAGAGCAGGGGAGCACATTTCTCTAGTCCAGAGATCAAAGCAGTTTTCACTTCTCCTTGTTATTTTATCCCACGGCTATTTAAGAGCTGAGCCAAGTGGCCACCAGTTACATGTGCGTGCCTTTGCTGTTTAGGGATCCAGCTCACAGGTGTGGAGAGCTTGCCTTAGGTTGGCTGACAGAGTGAGCTACCAAAATCTCTCCCTTCTGGCCTGTGCCCAGCTGCCTTCACAGGAGGGCTGATCTACTAATGAGGTGTCTCCTGGACTTGGTAGAGAACAGCCTGCAGAAGGCAGCATTCAGTGGCCAAGTTATCCCAAAACATTGAACTCTGATACCCAAAATCCTTGCAGCACTGCAGGGAGTGCCCACTACATTTGTCTACTCTGGCTGTCTCATGGGCTGTGTGCACAAACTAGAGAGATTTAAGTGTTAAGCATTTCAGTAATTAAGCACAAATCAAATTTTATTCACTGGCTTCTTGCAATAATCTCAAAAAAGAGTTCTTCCTGTCTCTTACTCATCCTTATGGAAGACCTATAACTTGAGCTATTTCTATTTCTTATTAATTAGGAGAAGTACCAAATGCAGAGAAAAGATGCCTTGCTCAGAGCTTAGAGATGACTCCCTGTGGCTTCCCTGGGAAGGGAATGGTCCCAGACACCCAATTATCTCCATCACACATGTACCCTGTTAGAAACCTCTCATCACCAATGCATAAGGAACAGCTGCCCTCGTGGACACTTAACTATATCACTATATCAAGGGTACATATGGCTGCTCTGCTATTAAAATTGGT
>VZUA01091339.1:22625-39436 GCA_013401035.1 Horornis vulcanius
AAACCATTTTTACCCTAATATTAGGGATGATTAGGGATGTCAGGTTTCTATTATTTTTATATAGACTATTAAACTTAATAATCATGTTTACAGCATGTCTACCTTTTTATCTGTACATTTATATATCCATGAGTACAGGGTATTTCCACCTATTTATATATATATATATTTATATANGAATTTCCTGCCCATCAGCTCCTGCCCATTGCCTCTTGGTGCTACGGCTGGGCACCGCTGAGAAGAGCCTGGTTACATCCTCTTGGCATCCTCCCTTCAGATACTGATGGACATTGATGAGGCCCCCTCACTGTTGCCTCTTCTTGAGGCTGAAGAGGCCCAGCTGCCCTCAGGCTCATGGAAGAGCTGCTCCAGTTGCTTGGTCAGCTCTGTGTCCCTCCAATGGACCCGCACCAGGAGCTACACGCCTCCCTTGTCCTGAGGAGCCCAGAACTGGACACAGCACTCCAGGTGCAACCTCACCAGGGCTAAGCAGAGGTGGGATCACCTCCCTTGACCCACTGGCAATGTACTTTCTTTACACTGCAAAATGCACACTATTCTGTTTGAAAAATCAATTCACTTTAAAAAATCACACCTTAAATCTTTTGTAAGGTTACAAATATCTGGGCAGGAATGAGATGAATATATCAGAGGAGCTTCTGAAATATTCCAGCTTTTATGAGAATATTACACCTTGTCTTAAAACAAAGCACAGTTAATCTTAAAAAATACTATGAGTACATTCTTTTCACATTTTACCCTACTACATAAAAGCCGAAAATGGTGTCTATTTTGAAAGTTGTTTTCAACCATTCTAAAATCTGTCTGGTGTAACACAGCATACTAATACATACCACAGCATACAATCAACTAATTTCATCAGTATTTTAAAATTTATTTTTAGTATAATACCTATTTGTCATTTTGTGATGATACAGTCTGGTAGGTTGGGGTTTTTTTCTTTTGCCTTAGAATTATTCTTGATGGTGTCATCAAATGTCACAAAAATTATGCACAAACCTCTATGGAATCCCTGTTACTTTTTGGCCTCTTTAGCCTGATTTTGCCTGTGAAAAATCCAACCGTTTGATTACAAACTCAATAATTTGAGTGCACACACTAGGAGGTCTGAGGAGTCTCACAAATCAGCAGACTTGTAAAATTCTGCCCAATAAATGGTCTTCTGTAAGACACTAAGAATACAAATTACAGTGTCAGGAGTTCAGGGGAATAACCCAGCTCAAATACCTGAAGGATCTTTTTATGCAACACTTTCCTGCTATAACATAGTCTTTTACTCACTATATTCTTCGCAGTTTTATTCTATTCCCATTACCTGGAGAACTACAATGTTGTTCTTCCAAAAGCAGGGATCACCAGCAATCACAGAGTAATATATTGTTAGAGTCTTTAAACAGAAGCAGAAACCATTTTTACCCTAATATTAGGGATGATTAGGGATGTCAGGTTTCTATTATTNGTACATAACACTAAAGGAGCAAATCAGTTGTACAAATACTAATCTTACATTTACACCTCACTTTACCATTAAATGACACAGTGTTACCTACCTTAAAAACTACACAGGAATTAATGTTACTGTTCTAAACATCCACTGAACAATAGCATGAAAACTCTTTTCATCCATTCTCAATCTAAACACTGACATCTTTGCCTATATATTGAGATTTACATATTTGGCTCATATTATGACACACTTCAGCAATTTTTTGGCCTATATTCAGCTGTTTGTCTGATTACTTATTCCACATTGCACTCTGTATGGTCAGATACCACAAAGCCAAAAAGGAATAAAAACACAAATGGCACAGCTAGACTCTGGGAAGATATTACCTGCCATGATATAGCTTCAGAGCTTATATTATAAATAAATAATAAGATTGGTCTACTTGGAGTGTCAAATTAAATCCCTGAACATTAAAGAAAAGAGGATGGAAATATGTCTATGGTGTGCTTCCACTCTCATAAAGCCTGCTTTTACATCAAGACAGACTCTCTATCTCACCTGTTAGGATTTTAATTAAAGACTTGATCTTGAAATGATTATCAGAGTTAATCATGTACCTTTTCCCAGAGTTGATGCTGATCGCCTATAAGGAGTTAAAAATAACAATGCTTGAACTCCCATGAAATCCTTATCCAGTTGCTCTCTTGGTGGAGAAGTACACTGTCCTTCATTGAAAATAAGGTCACCTAAGAGTCAGGAAAGGTGTTAACACACATCTACTGACAAATCTTTGAAACACTAACATGGGTAACGGTCTCTTGGGCACAAAATCAAGACAGACGATCCACAGCTCTGCCCTGTATACTGTTAGTGGTATCTCTTTTTGGGAGTGCTAAAGGCATGTGGTAATAGTACCATCTGTCATTTCTTCCACAAAAGAAGTAAATCCAAAGCCAGGTAGAACAAAGCATGCTGAAACCCAAGAAGCAGATTTCTTTTTATAGACAGGCCTTGGGAGATGACTGCTTTCCTCCCCAGCTGTCTCAAAGCACCGTTTATCTATTATCAAGGGAAAAAAACCTGGCTGTAGACTAGAATTTCCTGATATAATGATCCCAAACAGCAAACTGTTAGTCCAAACACACGTGTACTATTCCTGTTGCTATTGTATGTGACTTACAACAGAGGACAATATTGCTCCATCCTCAAGAAGAAACAAGTAATTTTAATGAATGCACAGGGAAAAGCAGTACAGTAGCATAAGGGGGAAAAATATATCAGGCAAAGGAATGGTGCTACCTTGTAAAGTATGAAATGATTCTCACAAACATCAGCAAGAGATAAAGTACAAAGTTCCACAGTTTGTTTTACTTCCTAGCACTGTATTAATTCAAAAGGAAAAGAAATTACCTGTTAATTTACTTGCTTTCCTCCCCTGTCCCTACTCAGTACAAATTCTTCCAAATTCATCTAGCATCTGAAAACTGATGCCAGGTCTCACTCATGCTCATCATCTGAGATCCTATATGTCAGATTTTGATATCCTCTCTATGCCAAAAAAGGGCAGATGCCTAAACCAGAAAAAGGCAGGAATGTGGCATTTTAATTGCAATTACCATTGCTGCACTGCTTGGAAAATCATACTGTCCTTGGAAGTACAGCACCTTGCACATGTGCTTTCTCTCCTAATCTTTTAATAAATTGCTACCAAGATATGAAATAAAATACACAACCCTCCAGATTGCCAGCTGGTACTATCAGAGAGCCAGTCATGAAGGTTTTATAGATCCAAAGCACTGTGTCCTCTGAGAGTTCCTCTGCACAATATATGTCAACATACATCAAGGGAGGAGAAATGCATTCCTGTAACATCCCCTCAAATTACAAAAGCATCTTACAGCATTTCATTTCTGGCAAAAATACAGACAGCCTGAGTCTGAGATGGCTCTTTTTTCTGTATCATCATTTAAATATCTACAAATCCAAGATGTGTTGAGCAGGCAGTCTCTTTGCCACCTTTGGCATGAGACCCAAATTCCTGCTGTACCCCATTCTTGTTCAGATAATAAAAACCCACTGGCTCTGGGAGTTGCTCATTCCCAGACAGAGCTTGGAAGCAGCTCACTACTGGCTGAGTGGCACCTGAAAGTCTTTGGGTTGCTATCATAAAAGATTCTGGGTGGAAAATGCAAAGGGAACAGTGGTGAGAAGAAAGTATGCGTTGGTAGACCAGTGGGAACATTACCTAGTATGGTTTGTGTTTTGTTTTCCATTGGCTGTAGGGGAGGAATGTAAACAGAGTCTTCTCAAACTGATGTCAATTTGGATTAAACCAGAAGACCTCTCAGTAAGGCCCTGTGTGAGAAGAATGATTTGAGTTTCAAATCAGAGCCTTTTTTTATTGCTTTGCCTGTAGATCTACTACAAGCTCATTTGAGAGCAATTCATTCTTAATTACAAAGAATTATTTTATTTTTAAACCTAGTTAAAATAGATAGTTTTGTATGTCAAACAGCATTAGCATTTTGGCAATTTTGTTAAGATGGACAGTTATACCTCAAATAGCAAAAAGACAACAATGTCCATGTGACTTCTGCTTTTTGTGGTTGGGTGTGCCATTTTGACTATTAAGTTGATCTGAAGTCTTGACTGACTCTAGTATACTCATCATAAAATATTTCTGTCTGCAGCTCAATGTGTGTGTTAAACCCACTGATATGCTATGAATGAGTCCCTTATGGCTGTGCATAAGAGTGTGCTACATCAATTATCTTGTGTGTGGACTTCTTTCTTTGGCATAACCTCTGTGTGTTTAAAGTGTCACTTTTTATAAGCCAAAAAAAAAATCTGAGTAGAAGAGGTAAAAGCAGGTTCATGTTGAACCTCTTCCATTTAACTCTAGTGTTTTCCTTTGTCTAGCCTTATTCTGTTGGTACCACAAAGCATACTTTTCTGTTTGCATTCTGGCTCCTCTGCTTCTCTCCCTCTCCTAGTGATCAGGCTGCTGTCTACAAAAACATCTTGTAAAAGAACTGAGACCTTTTTTCATCTTACTGTTCAGAAAAATGGTAAAACTTGCTTCGCAAAAAAAATCTCTATTTTGAGAAATAGCCCTAAGATTGTTGATGCATTTTAGATTTCTTATCACATCCCAGTTTAGTCCCATAATATGGATAAGGAACTGCTTACATGAAGCTGCATGTCTACAAGTCAACGTAATAATAACATGGACTGCAGTTAGGCCTCTGATAATTTAATATGAATTCTTTAAAATATGTCATGTGTTCATGTATGTGCTTAATATCTCCTGGAGTATCAGTTCACTTTCTAATTATCTGGATGTTCTGTGAAGAGCTTCTATCCCTTGCTGAATAATTTTGACTGTCATGAATTTTGTGATCACAAAGAGCGAGTTCATTATTTAATGATATACTGAAGCAGTCAAGACTTGACAGTCTGTGTAAGCATGATTGACTTAAAATAACCAAGGCAACCCAGTTTCTAAGTACATTCTCCTATTCCTTTTATGCTCCCTTTTCATGTCACCACTGCTCATAGTCTTTTGTCTTGGTTTTATTTTCTTCTCTCCCTCCAATGAAGTGTATGAGTTTTAGTATCTCTCCAATCAACAGAAATGCAGTGCTCTTAGCCACCTCATTTACTATATATTAGTGTGGGGCTCTTCATGTAATCAAGCATCCTAAAGGCCTTACAAGCCATTTTATTACCTGTCACAAGTCCAATTACTGTATGTAAGCAGACTGCCTGGCTGAAGCGAGAAGATACTACATGCAGGCATTGATTTTATTCAAGCGCTTCAGTTCAGTTCATAATAACTGAACAGTAAGATCCCTTATGCTATGGTTCCAAACAAATTGAATTTGAACTCTCTGAAAGGGTAAATTTCACAAAGTACAAATGTTTTAGTACTCCTGGGATGTGAAAGGTAAAAAAACAAAGGAGGAAGTTACAACTTAGTGTAAAGTATTGCAAGCTCCAAAAACAGAAACTGTGAAATTACTTCGGAAGTAAAGACAAGACTAGAGTTACTCAGTACCAAGGTTTGTAACAGTTTTGTCTGCTGTGCTGGTGGCCTTTCACAAGGCTTCCACACCCTTCTTCTCATGCATATCCGTATTATGCTGAAGCCTGAATAGTTGGGCTTGATTTCAGCCAGGTTTTTAAGTGTTCCTGTTCTCACTGCTGCAATCTGTGTCTGATGGTCTCAGGCTCATTGTGGCTGCTCCACTCAGCCTGCAGCCAGTGGCTCTTCCTCCAGCACAGCAGCAGCCAGGAGGGCTTAAGCAAACTTTCTGCCGTGAGTTCCTCCCTCTGCTCTGTAGCTCAACTGGGATCTTGACTGGTCACAAAAACTCAAGGTGTTCGTGCATCTCCCATTCTAAAATTCACCCCACTGACTTTGCAATACTGCTAGCATTGCAATTTGTGCCTCTGCTTCTGATTCAGGATGAAATGGGCCACCTGCTACTAAAAAAGACCTATTTCCTGATATAACCTGGTTATTACTTAAGAGGTCCTAAGCTTTAGCGACAATCCACGCAACCTGCTCACATAGAAGATCTCAGACATTTAACTATTTATCCCTCCTCTGTTTCAATGTGAGGTCTTGCAAAACCCTGAGAAATCAAACTGGACATACCCTAGGGGCTTGCAAAAGTTAGCCTTTTTTAGAATGGCTGTTGCTTTAGAGGATCCAGAGTTGTTAGGTGAATTAGTCTGCTGTTTCTAGACAATGACATATTACACAGAGAAATGTAAATGATTCTTTGCATTCCTTCCAAAGAGCAATTAATTAAATATTTCAATTAATACAAAACACAGCTTAAAGCTTAGGATCTGAGCAGATATTCTTGGAAAAATGTGCCACTATTTAATTATGTAATTGAGCATTTGCCTATTTGGTTTTTTTTAAATATAGGCTACAAAAGCATTAAGGCTTTAATTCCGAGCATACTACTACTGGTATTTGGAATTCTACAAGCAATCTCTTTGGCTTGCTGTTTTCTGAAAAACTGTGGGTCAGACAAAGCAATTCCCATTAGCATACACTCAGGAAAGTAGTCTCAATTTAAATAACTTTTAAAAAGTCCCTGAAATTTACAGTCAGAATACCTTAAGTACACAGGTGAAATTAAGGCAGCAGTAGGCAATATGTGTACAGACTGGAGTGGTGTCTATGCCATAAAGCCTAGCTAAATGGTGACAGAGATCACAGAGATTTAAGAGGCCCCAAACTCCCTACTCTTGATGAAGTGTCTGAATCAGCATAGTCATTGCCATAGATACAGCTATGCTCATGCATGCTTTTGTCACTTCAGCATACGGTGCTTAGTAAAGGTGTTCCTATTCTGGTATGGTTCTTGGCAGTGACATTCTGAAGAAGAGCCGAATCTTTAGAGTTTGGAGTATTTTGTATTATGTAAGCAAATGGAGTGGACTCTGTACCACAACTGTCCCCTCTACTGCAAAAGATGTTTGAAGTTATAGAAAAAAGGAATTAAAATTATTTAGATATATCCGGGGTACTCCATCCAGCAAAATCCTTTAACCAGTTCAAAATAAAGCAGAAGAATACCTGCAAAAATGTATGCCTTATTTATCATAGGCGTTTCTTTGGTTTTGCCCCACTAAGCACAATAACAAAGAATGCTCTTTTTCATGTAGTCAGATGTTCCAGTAGGCAGCAACTGCAGCTATTGAGTTTGCTGCTGTTGCACGTGATGCTAGAACTCGTGCAGAACCACTAAGAATATTCTTTAACATATTTGGCAGTTCATCATTTCTCTCCGTAGCGTTCAAACCAACTGCAACTTTATTCCCACTGACAGGCCACAGATTAAAGCACAGATTATCTGACTTTGTCCAGGTGATGTTGCAAATCAACATTGAGGCTGAGAGCTGAATACAAGCTCTAGTTTCCAGCCCTCCTTACTCACTCTATTTTTCCAGTATCTGCTAATTCAGATAACCATGAATTTTGGACCTGGGTGAATTTTAATTACCTTTTTTTTTTTTTTTTTAACTGAGGGTGCCCAATGTATTTTGCATGGTTAATAAAAATTATACAGTATTAAAATAAAACTAAAAATATAGAAATTATCAGAAAATCTATTGATGGCAGGGAATTTAATACATGCAATCTTAGTACCCTTGCTCCTTATGGTATACTAAGAAGCACTGTTCTCCACTGAAGTAAGAGCCACAGCTGACAAAGAATAATGAAAACATGTCAGAGGGCGGTTCTACCATAATAGTAAATTATGCACATCCTCTTCATTTTTATTTAATTGAGAAAACATATTTTATTCATTAAGTTTGGAGTTGTGCCTGTCCACCTTCCACATCTGAGCAGCATTCAAGAGGGAAGACACAAAAGACTCATAGGAGTATTCAGAAGATTTCTGGTTTTGTTAAACCCAAGACCAAAAAGACCATATTGTTGTATGTGCCTGGCTTTGTTACAGAAGCTGGATTGCCTTTTTTCTTGGGCAAACTTGCTCAAAACAGAACCAGTCTTATAAAATCCTGGTGCTGAAAATGCATAAAACCAGAAAAAAGTTTATTATCATTTGCATAATAAGTAATTAAATGGAAATGCTAGGATAAAATTTGCATTAAAATTAGGGTATCTGACACACTAATGTCATAAAAGGCCAGATTTGAGAGTACTGTATTGAGTTCCAACTCATTCCATCTAACACTTTACTATTCTAAATAGATTTTAAAGTTACATTTCTGAAGTAGGACAAGTTTTCTGATTACAATTTCTCCAAACAATGAAACATGGTAGTCTATAAACCACTCCCACTTTTCCCTGGCTTAGAAATAAATGGATAAAATCTGCAGGTTTATCCCACTCAGACCCCCTGCTAAACAGACCCCTTCCAACTATTTCCTAATGGACTGGCCTCTGTATAGCGGTAAAAACCCTGACATTTCCTAAAAATCTTGACATTTGCCATCACTCAGAAACAAACACATTTAGGTAAGGTATATAAGGAAAGCTTTCTTCCCCAGATGGTCTTTGTATTTAAGACTACCCCTACACACTACAAAATCCGAATTCTACTTGATAAAAATCCTCACTGTTGTAATGCTGTAATGCCAAGATACAAATCTACAACAATCGCCAAAGCAAAGGACAGACTGCACGTTTTTAGGTGAGGTCACGACAAGTTCTCCCCGGTTTTGTGCTGGCTGCGTCTCTGGGGGAGTGCTCCTGATGTCAAGTTACAGCAAAATGAGGACCTCGGCTTCAAGGGTCTTCATTTCTGCCTTCCTCTTGCCCCCTCTGAAAGCTACCTTGTATTTGAAGTACCCTTTATATATTTTTATGTAAAGGTATATATATTATGCCTTCGGGTCGCTCATCCTAAGATGCTCTTTAACCCTTTCTTCTGGGCTAAACCTGTAGGCTCTTCTGCCACCTCCACTACACGCACACCTCCGGCTCCAAGGGTGGGGGGATCCAAGGGCTCGGGGCCCCGCTTCCCACGGGCACTACAGCCACCTGCCTCAGAATCAGATCATCTTACGCTGATTAGGAGAGTTCAGGACCGGCACCGCTTGACAGCCGGGTCTGCACAAACAAGCCGAGGGCATTTTTAATAACCCGTCTGCTGCCGGGACGCGGGGCGGGGGCTGGGGCACAGCCGAAAGCAGCCCCGGAGTTGCTCCCGGAGCTGACGGGGGCTCGGCGGAGGAGATGGGGCTTCCACCCCAAAGAGGATCCCTCGCATGCCGTGGTATTTAGCTCGGGTCTCCCCTCTCCCAGACCAGATTACTCCCTTCCCACTTATCACCCGGGGGAAGGGAAGGAGGCAGGGAGGGGGAGGTTTTCCGTGCGCAGCCCGGCGCAGGTGACAGGAGGGAAGTCGAGGGGCAGCGCGGGTGCCTGACCTAGATAGCTCCGGAGCACTGCCCGCCCAAGGCATAACTCCGGCGCCCTGCTGCCCCCGGCCGAGCCCGGACTCATCCCCCCATCACTTTCCCCCATGCCCAAGATGTCCGCTGCGGCTGCTCCTGCCGCCGCCACCGGCGGGAGCGCACCCGGGGCCAGGGGGGTCGGGCCGCTCCCGGCATCCCGCCCCTCCCGCCGCCGCCTGCTCTTGAGTTACCTGTTTTGATGACCCGCGTCGGCTTTTCCCCCCCCTCCTCTTTGCAATGAAAATCCGCGGCCGGTCACTCGCTTCCCCCCTCCCTCGCCTCGCCGCTGCTCTCCTTCCTCCTCCTCCTCCTCCTCCTCTTCCTCCTCCTTCTCCTCCTCCTCCTCAGCGGGAGCCGGTGTCAGTCACATCAGCTGCCCGGGCAGACAGGGAGAGCAATGCCCAGCAGCTTCCGGGAGTTCCAAATAAAGACAAGTCCAGAAAGGGAGAGAGACGGTGGCAGAGATGGAGAAAGAAAGCAAAAAGTGGGTGGAGTGTGAAAATGGAGAGAGAGGGAGAGGGAGAGGTGTCTCACGGCGGCGGCTGGGAATCTGCGGGGAAATGGCAGTGGTGGAGCATCACAGAGGAGCAGGGAAGAGGGCAGGCAACCCAGGGTGGAGGACACCCGTGGCCGCTGATATGGTGGCCCTGCTTTTGCCCGTCTGGCACGGCTCGAGAGGGCTGGAAGTGAGCACCCCACAAGACACTGGCCTCCGTCCACAGTGGGAAAGAAGAGTGGGGCCCGCGTTGAAACCATCAGACCCCTCACCTCACATGGCAGGGAAGGTCGAGGCCAGCCTCATGTACACCTGGATGCTTCATTGCCTACTCTGGGCTGGACTAAACTCTGCTGGCCTGACCACAGCTGCAACTGGGCCCACGGTGTGGCAGCTGTCTTCATTCAGTGTGGCCATGAAATCAGGACTTCCAGTGGGCAAGCCCTTGTGCTTAGGCCTCATTCGTCAGGCTGCCTGGGCTTCGCACCAGTCCGTACCCCATGCCCAGTGTAAAGCATGAGTGTTCTGCACTTGTGCTGTGCTTGTCACCACATGGTCCCAAGGGAGGTCCACCTGAAATCTGCTTCATGTGCTGGTATCAAATGAGTCGGCTTTCTGCACGGAAGTCTTGGGAGGAGACCATGAATTCACAGCCTCTAGAGAAACAGTTTGCTCTTGAACGGGGAAAAAAAAAAAAAAAATCATTAGTTGGTGATAATAAAAAAGACCACATATATTTTTCAAGTCAATTTTTTTCAAGTCAACCATGTGATCATGTGAAAACCAGTAGCACATTTTTCTAGCCAATATATAGCTTATTTTAGAAGAATTTATGTTTCATTTCTGATGGTCTGACAACACCACTATAAAACACAGAACATAAGGATTTGTTTTAATTGTGCAGTAGTTAAATGTAGGCTGAAGAAAGTCATATTTTAACAAGAATGCCATGGTTAATAGCAGCTCACAGACCTCATATGCCTAAAGTCAGCATTAAGCAAAAGCAAGCAGACTGCAAAGATGTGTCTGGGATCCAAACTCAGTGGTGCAGACAATGTAATTGGCATTGGAAATTGCAAAAAATCACTGGCTCAGTCTCCTGTATGAAGTGAAATGATCTAGTTCTCCTTGGCATGTACAACCAGCCAGATGAAAGCAACAGAACAGCACATGTTTTAAACCAGAGAGTCTTGCCAAACCTTCCAAAAGGGTAAAGGTAGTATGGAATTGAAGACATGATTGAAAAATGCACAGAACACAGAAGCTACTCAAGAGAAATTAGAAACAAGCCCAGAAGATCTCCTTCTGGAAGGAAAATCCAAAAGGATTAAGAAACAGTGAAAGTACTACATTTAGAGTAAAGCTCCAGGTCTGTATTTCTTACAACTCAGAGAAAAAATAAATCTAAAGACTTGTGTCAGCATGATAAGTTGAAAGTTTAGGATGATAAATGCAAAGGAGTTTCTGTAGAATGTCAATTTAATTTGAGAAAATTTATTGTAGTTAAGTGATAGAAAGTTTTATAAGCTCTTATTGTAAGAGCTCAGTTGAGCACTTCACATAATCCTCTTACATAATGGGCATACAGAAAAGATGGAGAAACTATGAGGCATTTCTTTTGTATGGAAAGTTTTATGAGGCTACCAAATCACCAGATGCCCTACATGTCTGAAACATGCCTGTAATCCATCTTTGCTCCTGTCTTCTGGTGCTTTCTTCACAAAACAGCCAAGTTATTTCTTCTTATCCCAAGGAGAATTTTGGCAAACCTAAAAGACTTAGTCTAAAGTGAAAGGAACAACGAGAAGTAATAAATTTAGTAAGAAGAGAAAAAAGGGAGATTCAGTAACTGTAAAGTGACCTCATAAAAGGCAGGAAACCCAATGGCAAGCAAAGATATGAAATTTAGTGCCTGAAAATGCTAGAGAAGAAAGCCTTGTGGTTTCTATAATAAATAAAGGTAATCTGAGAGGGCAGTTCTATTAAAAAACTTCATAATTTTCAATTCAAGCTGAGCAACATCTCCCTAAAGAGAAGAAAGAAATGAGAGGTGTGCAAATTTTGGACTTGGCAAATATTGTGTGTGCAAAAAAATTGACTTGATGACATGCATTTGTTCTCTCCCATCAGGAAAAGGGCTTGGACAGCATTAAAGAGTAAGTTTTGAAAGTGGTACTGAAACTGGCATCAAGTGAAACACTGAGTAAGGAATGACTGGAACATCAGGCCTTGGGGCTGGCCACTTTGCCCTCAGTTCTGACAATACTTTCAGATACATAGAAAATGCATTGATGCTTGTATTTCAAGCATGTATTTTGACATTACAGTTAAAGATTTTTATCTATGTACTTCTTTTAGTGAGGACAGGGTCACCAACTTCTGGATCAAAACATCCCAAAAAAGCCTTAAAATTCTTACTTAGGCCACAGTCCTCTTGAAATTTTGAGGAGCTCTTCTTAAGCAAGAGGGGCAGTAATAGCCCTCTTGCAGGAAGTTACCCAGTTAAAATGTAGTAGCTCATGGAGTGTAGTGGATTGAATTTAATATAACTTTATGATTTCTTTTTTCATTTTTACTAACTTTGCTGCTGCAGACAATCTGTGCCAAGGCTGGCATGTTTTATTCCCTTTTATAGAAGAATGTATTTCTAAAGTTGTGCAGGGATCCCAAAGTACACATCAGAAGCTGTAGATACAGGCTATCAAAATCTCTGTAGAATGACAGCATTGTAACCTACTTAAAAGAAAATACTCTGGTGCATCTTTTATTTGCATACATGTTTTTTTCACAGAAGAAGACTTAAAAATGTTAATTCTTACTTTCTTAGTCTGTGTTGAAAATGGACTTTCAATATATATGATTGTAAAATTTCTCTATTGATGAAAGTTGCACCTAAATGATTCCTAGATGAGTCTGGAGAAAACCACCAATATTGTTACTTATTGCCTTGATTTCATGCAGTCTGTCATTGCTGGGGCAATGCAGAAAATATGGATTAAAATTGCAGAAGCACTTACTGATGTGAAAAGAAATTGGTATATCATGTGCAAATCTTGGTAGTGTGATTTGCTAGATCTGCTTAAATAATATTGGAGTGCATTCAGGTCATGTCAAGATGGCTTTTGCTTACCAAATCTGCTGTTTAGTCTACAGAATTTGAAAAACAGCATATAGCTAATTAACAAAATGGGTCCATGAAGAGCCTTTGTGGTTATCTTGCACAGATTAAGTGTCAAAACACGCAGGAAAAAAATAAAGGGAAGATTCTGCCAGAGAAGTGGACTGCTTTTCCTCTTTCAAACTGGGGTGAAATCTGTCATCATTCAAACTGTTCACCTGTAAAATATGCAGGCAGATTCAAATTACATTTAATTTCATAGCTGTCACTCTCCTGCCTTTTTCTCCCTCTATTTTTTTTTATGCAGTAAGCTCTGGGGGTGTGGGCTCTCATAACTGTACATTAATTAGTTGCATGCTTCTTTTTAGACATCACAACATAAAAAGTTAAGTAATAAGCACGCGCTTATCATTAAGTATGTGAGTAATGGCATCCCTGTGTAGCAGAGCACTTAAGCATTCCCATTGTATTTAAGCAGCTTGTCACACAGGGATGGAATTACTCACTTGTTTATAATTCAGTATACATTTAAGGGCTTCACTGAATCCAAGGGGAAGTTGTTCTGATCTCACAAATACTGGTGTTTGTGACTACTTTTACTAATGGTAGTTTTGTGGTTTAATTCAGTTCTGTAGAGGTTTTGGGAAAGCTCCTCTGTGGACATGGTAGATTTGGGCCTCAGCTCTGCTGAGTATTTACATTGCCCTATTGTCTATTGATGATCATGGGATACAGGCTCGTGTTGTGGTTTTGCTAAGCAACCTGTTTTATACACTACTGCATTTTGATATAGATTTCAAGTGACGTTTTGTGTTTTTCTTTTAATTATGGGCAGAAATTTGCAAGGAACTTTTAGTGAGGATGATTTGACCGAGCAAATCTTCCAAGTGTGTGAGTGTAGTGTTCTTGTGCCACCTTGAACTCTCTTGCTGTGTATCAAACCTATGGAAGCAGTAGTCAAAAGGAATAATGAAGTCTTACTCATTGGTCAGTGTCAGTTTTCCCATTTTAGAATCTTGGCATTTCTGTTTAAGCTCCTTGTTCTGTTTTTACCTTGTTTTCAATCTGGAATGCAGAGGATGCTTTAGGAGAGACTGGCAGTGTTCGCTAGTGAGGCCCCAGTTCAACTAATTAAAGCAAGCTACTGCTTCCAGCTTAGTAGTTGAATGCACAGTTTTGCTTTGGTAGAGCTTCAGGACAGCTTTACCATGATGCTGGCTCACTGTTCCAGACCCAGATGTGAGCTGTGAAGCATCACAGTAGGATAATTGCAGCTGGTTAGAGGTCCATGCTCTCAGCCTAGTCTTTGCCAGTGCTTTGTAATCCATCTTCAGCAGAGGAAAATGCAAGTGTACCCAAACACTGCCGTAAGTCAAAACCCATTAAAGTGCTTCGTGGTCATCTTCATGCCACAGCTTCTTTGACTCATTCCAAGTGTCCCTCCATCCCTGAAGTTCCAGTCACTTTCAGAATGTGCAAATGGGTCATGCATGGAAGTCTGGTGTTTTAAGCTGTGTTCTTGCAGGTGCATTTTTTTCTTAGTAGGTAACATTTTTTCCTTGCCTGCTGCTGTTTCTTTCATTGCCGTGTGTATGATGGCATCACTGTCATGATCAGAGCTTGTCAAGACTTGCTGTGTCTGGAACATCAGTAAAATGCATCAGACTTCTTAATGTACTACTGGCAGTTAAAATCCCTCATTTAGTAATCAGTCAAAGTAATTTTTGCTTATTGCTGAGAAGGTTCTGGCATGACTTCCTTTTTTTCCCCAGTAAATCCACATTGTGGTTTGTTTCTTTTTTCCACCTCCTAAAGGTAGAAAGCATAGAGTTAGCGCTAAACTTTTTTCCTGGGCAGACTTACAAATGATGCCCTGAGATCAATATTCTTTTTGCATAGGAAAGCCCTGACAGATGGTGCAACAGAGGTACTGAAAAATCCAGATGCACAGAAAATAAGATTTTTTTTCCTGAAAAGCTGATGATATTTGAGATTCTTTTTGTTAATGAATTCAAGGTTTACTGTGCAAACCACTGGGCTAGAAACCTTTTTTTTGTTTGTTTAAAATACAGAGTCACCTGATTCTAGGGTATGGTGCTTTAAAGAAAATACCCAATTGTGCAAAAATTGTGGTAAAATCACATGAATTCATAACTTAGTAAGATTTTTTTACAGAGAACACTTTGTAGGATATAATCGAATAGCAATGTGGGCTGATAACCAATGTGTATTCTGAAAGATATAAATTAAGTGTTGTTCCAAGCATTTAAATAGATTGTGCCCGTATTTAAGCAGTGATTCCTAAGTAGTGTAAACCCAGTTGTGGTTATTACAGGCTGAGTAAGTAAAAGAAAAAGCCCCTTAGAGACAGAATTCCTCTGTTCTCCCACAACAGTTAATAAGCTACCAGGTGACATTTGCTACCCCCTTCTCCCAATGCTGTACCTGGTTGGTTTTGTCCATCTCCAAGCTCCTTTGCACTATGTGGGTGAGGGGAAAACAAGAAAAGCACTTAGTCCCTGTTAGATCAGTTCACTCAGGCAGTAAATAAAGACCTCAACATAGTCACCGTGCTTGGTCTTCTCTTGTAAGAACCCATTTAGCTATTGACAGGTATGTTCTGTAAATACTTACTACCCTAATATAGAGGGGGCAAACCCAGGAGTTTTGAATGTGAGTCTTTGAAATATTTTACCTAGTTCTTGAAAGAATCTGAGGTGATGTATGCTTTTCTCCTGCAGAATGCCAAGTGCCACAGCAATGTGAATTTTCTTCTGCTCTTTCAATCTCTTCCTCAACCAAGAGCTTGAAGGGTCAAGATATCTCAGTTTTATATCCTCCTGCAAAATAACACTGCTGGCAAGGATCCCTAGGTACAGTACATTACTTATATTATTATGCTGTTTTGTCAGCCTAAATTATTATTTTGCCATTTATGACTACCTAGATTAGGGATGCAGAGCTCATCAGGCACAGCAGCACAGAGCCTAGCAGAGTCATTTAGTCTAGCTTTTATGTCCTTCATGGCAAATGGAGTGGCATCCTTTTATTTTACAATATTTTGAGAGCTTTTTAAGACTAGACCCCTTTTCTGAAATCTGTCCTTCTCAATACATGATTTCCCCATGCATCTGTGGCAGAAGGATTTCCTCTGTCAAATAAAGAAGGTTTCACTTTGGAAATATAAAGCCAAAAAAGGTTTTAGGACAAATCAAGCCAAGGAATAGACTAGACTAGGCTAGAATATTTCAGTTGGAAAGGACCTACAAATGATGGTCTAGTCCAAATGGCCACATTACCTTCCTNTAATCTCTAAAATGGATTGGAGGAACTATAAATATTTCGCATTGATGGGATGAAATCCTAGTTCTCCTCAAGTGAGTGAGTGTTTTGTTGCTGGCTGACAGGGTTAGCATTTCACCCTACATGTCTGCATTAAAGTTTTCCTTGAATAAATGTAGGCCAATCATTCAGGTATTGGAAATAATATTTTTGTTTCAAAACCAGTCATTTATTTCACCCCATATTTTTCTCAGTTGTGAATAGAAATTATGTTTCTAGAGCCTNCTCTGCATAGACTGCACTGTATTTCTAAAAGCTATCATTTTCTTTAGAAGAGAATATTGTTTGCTCTCATGAATAATTTATCTTGGAGTTCTCTTTTAATCCCTCATCAAATGTGCCATTCTTGTATCTTCATAAAGGAAAAGAAAGGAAAACAACACTCTAAGGCTGATTTATGAATTAGACCATGAACATTAAAAATATATTAAACCTTGGTA
>VZUA01091342.1:23429-34294 GCA_013401035.1 Horornis vulcanius
TGCAGCAAGACTTTATCACAGTGATAAGGTGAGAGGATTTCCTTTAATGTGACTGTCACCAAGTGTTTAGTAAACAATTGCAAAAAATACATAACATAACCGATCATCCCTGAACTGTTAAAAATAATTTTTAAAATGCTGTCATCAAAATTTGGGAGAATTTGAATGATAGATTTTACACAGTTACAGAATACTGAGACTTAGAAAAATTAAACTATCAACTCGGTTATTCAAACAAATGTTTACTTTTACCCTGGTAAGCCTCTCCCAAAAATGATTGAGCAACTGCGGGATTCTTCTGCAGAAATTAACAAAAATGTTACTGTAACAACCACCTCTTAAAGGCGCCAGTCCCTTCTCTGATCTTCTGCTGTGTCCTTATCATTGCTCTACGTGTTTTATCTGTGGCATTCCACATGTGAAGCAGGTGAGTATTTTAACTCAACAGCATTCTGCACTGCAATTTCTAGATGCTGCCAGATTAAATACCAGCCCAGCCCAGCCCAGGGCTGAGCAGTGGGTCCCACAGTAGCAACAGCAAACAATAAATGCAGTGAATGCCTAATTAACTAGGTTGGGGTTTTTTGGGTTTTTTTTTCCCTTAACTTTGTCTGAGCATGGATAAGACAGAATAGAGACATAAAGCTGTTCCTTCCTCAACTTACCTGTAAGAAATGAAAGCAACTAACACTGATGTGGTAACACCCTTGTGTCATTTAGGACAGGTAAAAACTGGATGATACAGATGATCATCCCTTCAATAAGCAGCACTCCATGAGAAAGAGTCAAATGAAGCTGCTTAAATGCACTTGTGTGCTTTAGGGATTTCACACACTCCACACGACATGTGCAAGGCACCTGTCCATGCTGGGAGCTGAGAAATGTCCACAAATACTGAAATTTGCTGAAAATATTGTAGAAATAAGGCACTTAGAGGGTACAACAAGTAAGCCTATTTAGCATCCCACTGGCCAGGCAACATCAGGTCATGATGTTGCATCAAGCCACACTCTGTCACTCTTGTCTCCATTCTTTCAAAAGGACAAGTTGTAACTAGTGAAAAACCACCAAAAAAGTACTCAAATCAAAGAATATACTAGCCTGGTTCCAGTCTGTCTACCAAACTTACTAGATTTTTACTCATACTGAGATGAAAGGTGATTACATCTGATTACAAATATTAATTAAAAAATTAATTTAATTTTGTCAAAATGTTTCCTTTAAAAATAAAATGCATTACATTAAAACACAGTATATAGGTATAACATCTAGACTGGCATAAATATAGATTTAGGATAGCCAAAGAAGGAAATAGAAGCATGATTTTAGCACCTACCGATTACATCAAAGCAGAAAAACAAGCAAGTCATCTTTCCAATGCCCATTTACCTTCCAGGCATTTTTTGACCAAAAATTTTGAGCAGGTCATTTAGCCCTTTGGCACGCACGTGTATGGCTGCCATACTACAATGAATTCAGTGATAGAAGGTCAAGTATGGTTTCATGGTTTTTTCATCTTGCTAATGTAAAATACAGAGCAAATACCAAGCCATCATCTCTATTAGACTGCAGTTGCTAATTTTACCCCTATTGGTAGGACTAAAATGTGTGCCAATTCCACAGTAAAAGATGAAAAACCAGCACTGATCAGTATTTGTGCTTACTCAAGTACCACTTATTTCTCTGAGAAGGAGTCTTAGCTGACATATTAAGAAAAGGTGATAACAGAAAAATTGAAGAGCAAAGAAAATATAAACACAAAATAAAAAGAACTATAAAAGTGCACGATGAAAGCAGAAAGAGACCAAAAGTACAAGAAATTGGTGACAGTTCAATCCAAAATTTCAAAAGGGTGCTCAAAAAAATCCGGGTTTTTTTCTTCTACATTAAAAAATTAGTATCTTTACAGACATCATAGGACATAAGTTCCCACAAACACCTACACAACTATGCACTCAAACACTATCTTACATAATTTCTTCACTCTCCCTTTTCTTTTCAAGTCACTCTGGTATCAAAGGAAAACAGAAATCGATCCATCTTCTTTTGGCTTACACATTCAGACTTTCAATCTTTAAGAAAATGGATGAGCTTCTTGTGGGTCTCCTCCTGAGATTAATAGGCTTACCAAAATTGTTGTGAATGAGGTATTAAACTAAACACTAATACTGGGACAAAATTACAGAGACTATTCCTTCCTGCCAAGTGCTGTATCACCTGTCCCTTACAGACCAGCTCGCCACTAAAAATTCCTTCAGGCTTGGGATGAAGGACCCTCTGAAGAGCAGGGGTATGTTATCTTGATTTGAAGAAAGGCCTGGAAGTCATCCCACTAGCTTTGGACACAGAAGTTAAGGACTGAAAGTTTAAGATAAACCTTGAGCCCTCCTACAGTTACGCAGCCTGAATGGATTCAGCTGCCTAGAGGAAGACTTGAATCATTCTCCAGAAGTACTCACTTTCAATAATCAGTAGAGCTTAGGCCTCTGATGCCTTCCAACACCCAAACTTGTATTAGGCCACTTTGTGTCTTCTGTCACAACCAGCAGACGCTGAATTACCGACTTGTAAGCACAAAGGCTCATGGTGTTTATAAACAGTCGCACAGGATTTACGTGGTGCGAGTATGTATTTGCATGCACCCCCTGCCCAAAGTCATGGACATACCTGACATCTCTGAGGCATCAAAATGCACTTGCTTTAATTGTCCAAGCTGATGGAGCAGCCATAAGGCCAATTTTAAGAAAGAATACAAGTAACTCAGCAAAAAAGTAGACACATTTCAGTATGATACCCTAGATATTATTCAACATGAACACAGTTTGAACGAGCCTGCAAAAAAATTTCCTTCCATTAAACTTCAAGTTACTTATGAGGAACATGCATTTGTAGTAATAAGAAAGAGCATTACTTTTTTTCCCTTCTGTAGCCTGTGCCAAAGCCTGTGTACGAGAGCTACGTGCTTTTGCAGATGGAAAACCTGAAGGACCGAAAAATCTACTCATTTCTATGGCCTTTTAAAGAAAGCTGCTTTTCATAGCCATACTCAACACTACAAACTTGTGTTTAGCATGTGTGGCTGGGAATGCTTATATTTGTAACACACTGAGTTGGAACAGTGTTCAATTTGTGAGATTTGAAAGCATCGACTCCTGCAAACATTGCTATGCTTATACTGAATAGTACATTGATTGCAGGGGAGTTAAGTCCCAAATAAACCATTCTAAAACAAAGAGACCTTATTCAAGGCTTGTCTCCTTCGGAGAAAAAGAAGAGCTACTACTCCATGTTTAAAAAAAAATCACAAGGTCCCTAGAGCCATCCCTCTTCTGTTTCTTAGGGGTGGAATTAAACCAAAGAAAACAATTTTTCCAGTTTTCCTTTCATTTTTCGTGAATAACTTTGTGTCTCTGATTTCTGAGCATGTGGAAATTGCCAACAGTCTCAAAATTTCCCTTCAAGGAAACAAATTCGGTCCAGAACAGTCCAGGTATATGAAATTACACAGACTTTAAAAGTAAATCTGAGTTTCTTACGGAGACATTAAACAGAGTACAAATGTTTTAAAAAGAAGTCATTTTCCAATGATATCCAGTCAGCAAATTAAACATCAGTTTAAAAGACTTTTGGTAGATTAACTGATGGGTGTACACTCTGCACTCAACTTAGATAAAAGACGTGAAATTTTCTGAAAAAGTTTCTTTACACAAGCAGACCTGTTTGTACAATCGAGTTTGTGCTTTCATGACAACTGTATTTTAACAAGCCCTGAAGATTTGCTTATTCAGCTCTCGGAGGGAAACACTAGCTGGTTCTCATAGACGCCTTGCTGCTGAACAGATGCTATTTAACCGGGAAAAGCGACAGTTTAAGAGCCGAGCAGCGAGGACGGGGAGCCAATCCCGGAGCCCGCGCCGCAGCAGCGGGCTGAGGCACGGCAGCTTCTCCCGTGCCGCAAGCTGCTCTCAGAGGCGCGCCGGCAGCTCTGCCCGCAACCCGAGCCCAGAACCCCAGCAGACGTTCGCTCCCTTCCTCTCTCCCTCCCTGCTTCCCGGCTTCACCGTGAGGAAACACGAGGGCGGCGAGACTTAAGACACTACGGAGCTGCCCAGCCGGTCCGGCGCCCTCGCTCCAGGTCGTTCCCAGCCCGGCCGCGGAGCCCCCGCGGTGCCGGTACCTGGTTGTGGTGCAGGTGGGCGAGAGGCAGCGCCGAGCCCAGGGCGGGCGCGGCTCCCAGGCGCTGCAGCAGCGCGGAGANCCCGAAGACGCGCAGCACATCGTCGGCGAAGCTCGCCGCGTCAGCCGCGCCCGGGAGCTGCCCGTCCATCCCGGCGGGACGCGGCGAGTGTGGCGATGGCGCAGCCCCGCCGCGCCGCCCTCGCCCCTGCCNGGGGCGGGCGGCAGCGCCGCGGAGCTCCCTGCGGGGAGCGGTGCCGCTTACCGAGCGCCGGCGGAGCCCCGCCGTCCGGGGGCTGAGGGAGCCGCGGGGCTCCCGCCACCCAGCGTCACCTGAGAAGGCGGCGCGGGGCTGTCCGGGATCGCCCCATGCGAATGCGAATGCTGCAGGACAGCAGCGGGCAAAATGGGGAGGATGCAAACGTCCCGGTTGCCACCAACCCCGGTCCAGGAGCCAAGTCACGAAGGTCATTGCCCCCACCGCCGTTCCCAGACATAGCCCCAGCTTGCCCGCCTGCCCCACCTTGCCCCGCACCCAGCTGCCCTGACCCACTGGATGGCAGAAGGGATAACGGAGGCCAAGGTCCAGGCCCAGCCAGGCACACAGGTACGGCCCCGCCGTACACACCTCACCAACACTATCTCCAGAGCCGAGGCTCCTGGACCTTGGAATGAGTCCTTTGGTTGGCAGCCAGTTAGGAAACCTGCTTCTCTCAGGCCCCCTCCCTCCCAAAGGCTGAGACACAGATTTGTGTCTAGTCTACCTTTTTAGGCAGGATTAATGCACAGCAAACCATGTGATTTCATACACGCTTTTTAACAAACAGAGAAAATTGTGGCTGGTCACAGGTGTCTTCCTGTGGGCTATTGCTCAAATAGTTTAGATAAAAATGCTCATGCTGCAGGACAGCAGCCCCAGCTCAGCAAAGATCTGTACTATTAAGTTATCCTGTAACTGCCTTTTACAACATTTCTTACATATCCATGTAGCGGGCAGAGAAAGCGTGTTTTCAAAGAGTTTGGGGTCTTTTTAAGATTCTCATTTAGATCACTGTGGAACTATGCTGAATTACGTGAGCTGAGGCACAGTTCCAGATTCCAAATTTTTTGAAACTAGAATTTTGTACTGTCTGTGCCAAGTAGTCCAGGTAACAGCACTATGAAGGAGGCATGGTTAAAAAGATACTGAATGAGCAGCAGAATTGATTTAGATAAATCCTTCATGAAAAACTTCCATGCCACAATGCACAAAGCATCTAGCAGGAAAAAAAATGGCATCAGCATAAGCTACTACTGGGCAGGGGGAAGAAAATCTAGAGAGCTACAATAATATTAATTCTAATACTGAAAAACCTGTCACTGTTCAGAAAGAGTGACAGGTTTTTCAGTATTAGAATAAATATTATTGTAGCTCTCTAGATTTCTCTCTAGAACAGCCTGAATCACCGACATACTTTTACACTTCCATCTTAATTGGTTGGTGGCAGCTAAAACAGCCCGGGCAGAAACTCAGTTACAGGTTGTTCCAAATGTCCCCATCTGTACTGGTTCTACCACCAGCCGAGGCTAAAGATGCTCCACCCTATCCACTTCTTTATTTGCATGTGCATTCTGGCTGTCTTCCAGAGAAATCAATGCAACATTCTCTTGCTGCTAAGGGAATTGCAACATTCGTTGGGCAGCAGCTATGCTAGCAGCAAAACTGGCACCTCCTGTAGTTTCTTGTGTGTGTGTGTGTTTCTAAACACAGCTTTAGTAACAGCTGATTATTGAATTCATTTCGAAAGTTTAAAAGTCTAGATTTGAAAAGTGCCTCATGATCAACAGATAAATTGGAAGTAACTGCAAGCTGGCTATAACAGGCAAATCAAAACAGGTTGCATCAAAATTTGTCAGTGAAGCCAAAGAGTTCATCCCAAAATTTATTAAGACTTCCTTTTTTAGCAGAAGTATAAAAGATCATTTAAATTAGTATACTTAAACTCATATTTGTATTCATTCTTAGGCCCATATTTGCATCATGCTTAAAGGTTCAAGGAATTCCTGGATAATTCCATTAAGATTTATTCTCTGTTGGCAATCCCTGGCAGAATGAAAATCCTGCTAAATTTTTTCCTCATGGATGTGTTCATACTGCTCAAGTTTAAAAGAAATACAAAGTTTCTAAACTGTCTGTCACTGAGAGAGCCTGCAAGAACCAGAATGGCACACACTAACAGTAAGACAAGAGGTCATGTACCTTTCAAACTGTACACAGAGCACTTGAAGAATAACTCCAGCTTTTGTGTATATTTTTGTGATGTACAGACCTAATCAGAAAGTCCGATCTTTGTTATGTCAAGTCTGATAAATCTTAAGCAAACACTAACAGAGCCCAATTCTCCTTCTAAAACTGAAAGAACAATCTGTTTGTACACTGCAAACCAGGTATTGCCCAACAGTACTTCACGGTCCTGATTCACTATTGTCTCATTCCTGCTTTTCTTACACCTGTTACAGGTGTTGCTGTTACATTTAAACTACCACTAAGTGCCAGGGCACCAGATGGTGACTGGCAGTGGGCAAGATGACAAATTAATCAGCTTTCTCAATCTTATACGGAGCCAAATCCTCTCTGAGGTGGATTTCTTGTAAGAAACTCACTGAAGCTGTCGCTAATTACATCAAAGCTAACATGATTTGTAATCATAGTTGTTATTTACTTACCATAAAGTCAGAAGAACCCTGTTTATTGTCATTCAAACTACTGAAAAAAAAATCTATTTGAAAATAGAAATCATATTATAATGCTGTCATTTGGCAGGTAAAATAGATACACCCATCCTTTGTACCAACATTTCACCTTTTTTCTCTCAACTCTTATTTGAATTAACTATTTAAATAGGATTAAAAACTTATATCCTGTAACTAAACACCCTTGAATGAAATGGCATATAGCAATGGATATTTTGGGGGAAGTACCCAGGTAGATAAGACCGAAACCCTTTTTCAAATATTTTCTCTACATAATTCTCTTCACTGGGGTGAGTGAATTCCTTGCAGTTCCGTTTGTTCATTTTTAACTTGACCAGAGAGACTCAAATTCTCACAGCCACCATACTTTAACTTCCAGAGACTCACAGTCATGCATTACAGATGAACAGTATGCTAAGACAGATACTCCAATATTGCCAGCTCAGGAATCTTGCAATTCTCCTCAGTTACGTGCTCTTCCACTGACACTTTAGAAATATTATCTGTACTCACCTTGTTAGCATAGGGTCAAGATAATTTAGACCCTATTGCTACTGTCAAGGCTTAAACGTGTTTGGAGTCTGAAGTTTTAGCCCAGGGCCATCTCTAATTTTCAGTTGGTAAACAGGCATCTGACTCCCAAAGCCAGAAGCTGCTGGGCTACAGCTTTGGGTGGTATGAAGTGAGATAGTGCCTGGAGAGCTGAGCCAGCCTACAGCAGCTGTGGATCACGACTCAAAGCATCTTAGATAGCTGTGCTGAGAGATAGGGAGTAATAAACTGTCTTAAAAATAGAGCAGTATTCACCATGAAGATGAACACTGCTCATTTTGCCTCACATTGCTTAAATAATCTTTACCAAAGAGTCATCTTCTGGAAAAAAATACAGTTCTTCTGCAATTTTTTGGGGGAAAAGGCAGAATAGACACTACACATTTTTATCAGTTAAACTTCATCTTGTAGGAAAAGGGAAGTTCAACAGTTTGGAGTCTCTTTCAAATCTTATTTTAAACCATACCATTACAGAAAAGAATTTTTACATTTACAAATTCAAAGCGAATTTTAATAGGATTTCAGCCTCGTCTCCCCAAGTCTTGCAAACACACTTCTAAATTTAAATTTTCTATTGTTCTAAAATTAGCTTTAACAACTTGAAAGCCTCAAAAACACTGATGAAACAATACATGTTTTGTGGGAACCTGCCTAGTAGTGACCTCTTACCTGCTGATGACCTCTAAACCCACAAGAGGACCCCAGGGGATGGTTGGTACAAGCTACAAGCTCAGATTCTATTGACATATCTGCACTGAATTATATGTATCTAAAGAACAAGGGTTACCCCAGAAAAAAGGAGAAGCAGCCATTTGTCAGTATTAGTTTGATTAGATAAGTGCAGTGGTGTCAGCAGGATGTCTGAGACACAATATGCTGGCGTTGTCTTTCACAGGCTGAATTCTGCAGGGGTCAAGATAACCCCTGTGAGACAGCAAACCAGCTGCAGTACTCCTCTAGGCTTTTCCCTCATAATCCAGTAGGATGAAAGAGTAAGTAGAATTTCTGGGGAGGGACCAGAGCAGCCTTTCCAGCTCCCATCACAAGATCCAGGCAGAAAACAATTGTTTGGTATACTTTCCTAGATAAGTGGCCTTCAATACATCAGTCTCTCATTTTGTTTCTTGGAAAAACAGCTGCTAAACATGCTTAAAATAACAAATTCTTACTGAAAACATGAACACAGAGCTCTAAGTTCATGTCAGTATGCTTAGCACACCTACAAAATAGGTGCTGTACCAGTCCCTGGGACTGGCAGCTGTGCATTGAACTCAACTTAGGTTTCAATAAACACTAAAATGAGAGGGGCTACAAGGGGCTACAAGGTACAAGGTATTTTACTTCAGTGGAAAACCACAATTGCAGCTCAAACCTTTCTATTTTGGGATGCAGTGGTTAGCATAGAGCATCAGGCCCTTCAGTTACTTCTCTTCTACACAATTAACACTGATATTTTAAAAGTTTTAATTAGCAGACACTACTCCAAGCCTGCATGAGTTCTTCAGTACTGTCAGTATGCCAGGTTTCAATTCAGGATATACCTAAACTGTGGTGCTTTAACCTATACAAATAATAGCCCACAAACGACAAAGTATCTAAATTTGAGACATGACTTTTAATCAAGTATTAGGTCAGTCATTTTGGAGCTACTACTCAAACACAGAAAACATCTCAGTTTTAGCTCCATCCTGAGTGTACTTTTTTATCTAACTGCAGATATCTGCAAACACTTAAAGTTAACTTGACTTCAAAGATATTTAGTATCATTCTGCTGCCGGACCAGCAACATCATCACAATGGAGCACCATTTCATACAACATGACTGTGCATAAATAAACACAAATAGGAGAGGTGTTTAGCATATTCTACCACAAAAGTTTATAGGAAAATCTTTAACATGTGCAGACAGAGGTACAAAGACACCTGTAGGCTACACTCAGCACTTGAATCCTAGGTTCTGAAGGGTCTAGTAAATAAAGAAGAAAAGATTATATTCAAGTGTCATAACTGGAATCTGCAAATTTTCCAGAAGCTATCTTAGGAATCCAAAAGCTATTAATAATATACATATGTCAAGGATTTTCAGAATGCTTGTCCCTTAAAGTAAAATATACACAATTCAGTAAAACAGAGAGCTATTATTGTTTTGGTGTTCTCTACACTTTCACAAAGGTCATGGATACATCTGACTTCAGGGATTTAATTGAGAGGATGCTTATGTGCTAAAAATCATGGAGTGAAACAAGCCCTGCCAGAAGGGTGATCATGACACTAGGTCTTCCTTCAGCAATTAGAACTGAAGCACCAGACAAATACTTATTTTGGTTATGTGTGTAAATCAATAAATAAATTCAACTTATGTAACAGCATATTCTAGAGCTAAGTAGAATTTATGGGGAGAGGAGCCCTTCTGTGAGGGTTCCTCACCTACAGAAGGATGCAAATACTTCTAGCAAGCAGCTGTTCATCAGTGTTCATTTACTGGTTTTTCCTTTCTGTCCCCAGAAAATTTCCCAGCAAGCAGAATATTTCACCTATTTCATCTACCCACAGTGCCCTGTTTTCCAAGATACGTCACACTGTTGAGCAAAGTATGAGAGGATATACAAAATTTATATATTCCCTTGGCATTCTCACTCAGCAGTAAAGTTGTGTATAAGCACAGTGGCATTTCAGTATAATTCAACCGATTTGCCTGCAACAGCAAGAGCAAAATTAAGTGTGAACCTTCTCTCTCTGGTAGACAAAGTTACAAAATGTTAACATAATAGTTATACCTGGCAAGCAGGTTTTTAATGTGTATCTAGCTAGACAGTTTTCAGATTTGAGTACTTGCTGGTTATGTAAGAATTTCTAATGCCATTTGTAATTGTCACAGCACATGCATTTTAAGAGTTTTAGTTAGTGATGGAGTTGGGTTTTACAGTGTGAGAGTGTGTGTGCGCGCGCACGTGCTTTCAGGTATTTTTGGGAGTGGCAGTTGTTGAGAAAAACCATTTGTACTTGACAGCAGATTATCATATTCAACTGTTTTGGCTTTAAAACCTTGCACTCTCTTTTAGGCCTAACATGATTAAAACCTGCTGAGGCAGGAATACGGCCAGCTCTGCTGAGTAGTCTTTATACACAATGTGTACACAAGGCCAAGGTTGGAGTCATGAATGTAGCAGAGAACTGATATTACAAGAGTTGTGAGTTTACAGAAACAAAAAGGTCTCTATGACTAAAAAAAATATGCTGGAAAAAAATGTTTTGGAAGATATTTGCTAACATATCATCAGGTCAGAGTAATAAAAAAAACTCTAGAAGAACCACTACCTTTGTTTACCACAACTCAAACATGGAAGTGTTTGACTGAAACCTCAAAAAGGAATTTAAAAAGTGAGGAAGAAACTCCAAATAAA
>VZUA01091345.1:4138-23890 GCA_013401035.1 Horornis vulcanius
CTCTATTCCTTCTGTGGGCTTCTATCTCCCTCTCTCCCTTGCCCCTTATGTATAAGTGTTGTAAAGCTATCTTTATCTGAGCTACTGGTTAATCCAGCATTAATCGACCTCCCTAATTGTACTTTGCTATTTTCTCTCCCTTTATCCTTAAATTGGTCTACTGGGCAGGGGGTGTAGAGGGCAAACACATTCATTATGTTACCAGCAAACAAGATATGATTCGCACTGCAGGGGACAAAATTAAATTTACAGTTTCCCCTTGTAGATGTCATAAACTATTGATTTAAACCAAGAGGGGACGCAGCAGTAGAGCCAGCATATTGGCTGTGTTGCATTGTTCTCCTTGTGTTCTGCCAGGGGTGTTTGCTGCCAGTCCCCATGTGGCTTTCTGGAAAACAGTGGCTGGGGACAATCAGGGCAACAGAAAGAGAGTGGGAGATTAGGTGGGGTTTGTTTGGTAGCTCCATGGGGGGATTATTTCAGGGTGTCTTGTTGTTTCTGGGTCTTAGATATCTTCCTTTGCCACCACTGTATTCTGTGGAAGGGACTCCTTTCAGAACCTACCTTTCCTTATCCCACATATTGTCTGCACTCAAGTTTCCCTGCCCATTTTAGGGGGTTTAGAAGTGGCATCTTCTCCACCTCTGCCTAAGCTTCCTTCACCATGCTGGACATGGCATATCACCCCTGTTAAGCCTCCTATTCCTTGCCATGTCACTATTTCCTTGTGGGAAGGATTGTTCTTTCTTCCCATTCATGGAGCAAGGGAACAAGGGAAGGAAGGGATTCTAGGCACCATTTAGCCCACTTAGCTTGGTGACAGTGCTTACCCTGTATGCAGCACTGAAGAGACGAGCTGATGGCTGGAAACTTCACCAAACCAGAGAGCCTTTGTAGTACACAGCTAGAGTGAGCCCTAGCAACTGGCAAATTGCTAAAGCACAGCATTTGGCTCTGTGCCCTCTTCCCTTTTCATATCATCTCAACTAGGCTGGAAACACTCATGTGCTAGGAAGCCAGGAAGGGGCATATAGCGTGTCCAGACAGGAGAAATGTCCTACCTGGGTAATGGCTGTCACCAGAGGACCCCTCACTGTGCCCCTCCGCTGCTGCCGGGAATGGTTTGAATGGCAAGAGCAGGCACGGGGCCAAATGTGAACTCAGTGCTTGGTGACTCGTCATCTATTCCACATTTAACGATGTTAGAGAAGAATTTAGTCCCTCCTGTGCTGTCAGTCAGTTCTCATTATCAGTTAATTGGACTAGAGATGCAGTCACTGTTGAAATCTATTGTTAGGAACAACTTGTTGTATTGGCATAGGTGTGCTGCTTATGTGCCCCTGATATGAGAGGGTCAAAGGCTGTAATTAAATATACCATTTGCCTCTTCCCATCCTTTTCTGGGGACCACTCTGGTTAAGGTGTATCCTGGCAAATCTAATACAGTTGCTGACCAGGGATAAAACCTGTCCATTGTCCAGACAGAACATGATTTTGTCGCTTATCAGCACCAGAAACTTTATCACTGCTCTCTGACAGCTGCCAGAAAGGTGGAAAGATCTGGTGGAGCAGTCTTTCCTTGCCAATCTCTGCCTTCCTGGAGCAGTAGGGAATCTGACTGGGTCTACACGGTGAATTAGATGCAAGATTCTGCATACTACCTGCAATGGGATGTAATCTAACAAGTGGACACAGATAAGCACTGGCTGCTGTGATCTGATGTGAAAAGCCAGACAGAGAAAGCTGTGTGCAGTAACAAACTTTTATGAGCTCCAGGATATTGACTACATAGACTCGAGCACTGTCTCCTCTCATCTTATCTCTTGCTTATCTATGTGCCTACCCACTGACCTCTCCCTTCCAGCTCATTCCTTTAATCAGCTTGAGGATGTAGCAGAATATTTTGTCAGAGAGTATTTCTGACTGCCAAACTCAGTTTATTTGTATCTCACTGCAAAATAGACCCCAAGAGGTGAAATGCCATAATCACTTGCATTTCTGATTCCCCAGATCACTTGTCTCTAAATAACTATGATGTGCTTTGAGGACTGGATACAAATTTAATGATGTTATCACAATTAACCTGCCATCTTTGTATTTTACATTTTTTCTTTTTTCTTTTTTTTTTACTACTACAGATTTAGCTTTAATTTTGAGCCAAAGGCTTTGCTGTCAATAACTTTTTCTGCTAGTTGCTAGCTCACCACAGAATTTTTTCAAGCACATAAAATGAGAAGGCACAAAACATTTTAAAAATTGAGTACAGTTTTATTTGTACAGTCTCTCCTGTTCATCTTCAGAATGGTCTCGTAGACTTTATAACATCTTATTAAAATTACTCACTGCCACAGCAGCCTCACCTACCCCAGACATCATGAAGTGTGCACATCAGCTCTTCACACACTGGGTCACAAAGTGGGAGTGCAGTACACCTGTGGGTGAGGAGTTTCATTTAGTGGGTGTAGAGTTTCCGTTAGTGGTGATGTTTAAGAACAGATGAGGAAAAGCTGTCCCCTGGGATCATTTATGCATAGCTGATTCAGATGTAGAGTTGGGGAGTGGGTTTAATGGTGGCCTACAGTCCTTTCCATTCCTGTTTTACTGATTCTATGAGAACCTGCCACGTCCATTCTCCCCCCTTCCTTGACACTGTATGTTTCCTAGGGCCATCAAAACCTATCTGATCAAGTAAAACCCACCCAGGTGGGCTCCATACATTCTGCTGCCATGCAGAACCTCTTCTGGAAATGGCTAAGGATCACATTAGGGCTCGCACTCCTATTTCTTCTCCCCACAAAAGATGAGAGTTTTTAATCCTTGATGAAGCATTCAAGCTACAAGGTGAGTGCTTTTCAGCTCTGGGGTCATCAGTCCCCACCCCAGTAGTTCAGCTGATATGGGGGCTCCCACCTACATCCAGGCAGAATAATCAACTTAGAATCATAGAATGTGGAATGTAGTTTGGGTTAAAAGGGACTTTATGGGTTATCTAGTTCCAACCCCTTACCTGGTACAGCCAGCTGGGAAATAATCTCATTTCCATCACTTCTTCAACAATACTCAGTTTTGGTTTTTTGGTTTTTTTTTTTTCCTTTAAACAGTAGTTTTATGTGCCATGTTGAGATGTTAAAGTGACTTTCCTCCCACTGTGGGCAATTTAAGACTCTAACATGAGACAACTAAGCTATGGTGCCATTAGTCAGTACGTGCTTTTTCATATGACACATTTTCCTCTCCTTCCTTGCCTGTTCTTCAGCAAAGGCTTTTCCTATCTTTCTCCTTCTTCTGTGCAAGCCCAAGTATGAAGCAGAGCAGCTGTCTTCTTTCTGCCTAGCCCATGGGTCTGAGCATCTGGATGGAAGTGCTGACTCTTCTGTTTTGTGCAGCACAGAAAATGTGCCCTAATACCCTTCACTTCCAAGCAGAACTGGAGCTGGTCCAGCCTAGGAAATCTGCTTAGAATCTCTATTTTCCTCTCCTTGCCTTCTGTCACCAGAGAAATCCCAGCTACATCAAGTGCTTATTCTGGTCCTTGCCTCGTTGAATTGCTGGGGAAGGTGACTCGTGAGAATTTTGGGTCCCTGCCAGTCATTCACAAGCCAATAGCAGCAAAGGTAATTGTCACTCACAGCACTTGAGCCAAAATGTGGCTGGGCCTGGGACCTTTCAGGAGCCCCTGAAGTATTGTGTTATGTGGTTGCTCAGGGGTATTGAAGGGTCACCTGTTTTTTCCTGTCTGCCCTTATCCATGGATGTTCCCTAGAAATAATTTTGGGTTTTTGTTTTTGTAGGGGTTTTTTGTTTGGTTGGGTTGGTTTGTTTTTGTTTTTGTTTTTTTAATTAGACATATACAGCTGCAGTCTGACATAACCAGAGATGATTGTAGCTCTCTTCCAGATTTTAGCCTTCCTTCTTCTCTACATCTGTCTCTGAAGGATGGGTGTCCCTCCATGGGCCTGCACTTCTGTCAGTGCCCTCCATCCTGGCTGTTTGTTCTGCAGAGGGCATTGTGTACGTAGGAATTAGTACAACATATGGCCATCACTGCACACTTCGTATGTTATTATCACATTAGAGAGTCCAGCCACATGTCCCTGCTGCAGCCAGGGGAAACTGCTGGCCCTGCTGCTATCAAGCAGTCCCCTAATCTCTCTGCAAGCAGCTTTGTGGTTGTTTGCAGGCGTTTCTGAGATGTGGGGATAGAGCCAAAAAGTTTGCAAAGGATTAAGCAATAAGGAATCAACCTGTGGAAATCAGCTGCAAGAAGGGACAGTACAGAGGAAATTGAGGAGAGAGGAGGAATTCAGGTTTGTGAATGGAGTAAAAAGGCAAGAAAAGGAGAGTAATGACTCGAAGGAAGAAATAACGGACAGCTGTGTTTTGAAGGAGACATAAAATCAACAAACTTGCCTCTCTCAGCTATTAAACATCTCTCTTGATTTTGTTTAAAATCCCAGATTGTTGTCCCAGGAGTCAGGACTACATTCAGAGTGGCTAATTGCAGGCTGACCTACTTGTCAGTCCCTTTCTGGTGGCTTTAGGTTCTCACTTTCTGAACTGTAATGTGTTATGTGACTGCTGTGATCTAACCCAGAAGTGACTCCTTCTCTGTGCTGAGTGAAACAACCGTGACATAAACCTCTCTGGGTTTGGATATTGGTACACAGTTTCTATATGCCCATCCCAGTTCCTTCCCAGGAAAATTCGCTGCCTTTTAAAGGGACACACTTCCACATTTTGGAAACAAGCTATACCTTCAGAGGTGCGTGGAACTCCTCCTGTTGCATACGCAGATGCGTGCCAGGAGTTTTCAGCCCATTCACAACAGGTTCCTTGATGAGAGTGTGTGGCAGAGGGGAAGGTAAGCAACAGGGTGAACAGACCAGCTCTTCTTGTGCTGTGCATTGACCTTGCACACACAGAGTTCTGCCAAGAGGCTTTAAGTGACTGATGTGGCACAAATCTCCTATCAGACCCTTCCAAAATCAGCTTTCAAACCACAGCTGTCCCACACAGAAGAAAGAACTACAGCATCCTCCTTGAAATCAGAGGAAAGTTTCAGGAAAGGAGAAAGGAAAGGAGAGTTGGAGGTCCCTTATCCAAGTCCCTGCTCAAAGCAGGGCTAACTTCAACATTAGATCAGCTTGCTCAGTCAAAATTTGGAAATCTCCCAAGACAATGATACTTCAACCTGTCTTGGCACCTGTTCCAGTGCTGATCCACCCTCATTATGAAAATGTTTTTCTTTTATGTCCAACCAAATATTCTGGGAGCCCAAAATTGCTCCACATACAGCCTCAGAAGTGCTGAGTAGAGGGGAATAATAATTTACTTTGGCCTGCTATCTACACTCTAATCATTGCAGCCAGGTACGCATTTAGCCCTCCTTGCTGCAAGGGCATGCTGCCACACTCATTTTCAACTTTTGCTCACTGGGAACCTTGGGTCTTCTTCAGAGCTACTCCCCAGCCAGCAAGTCCTCATCCTTCAGAGTTGCACAGACATCATTTCAACAGGTGGACATTGCACTTATCTTTGTTGAACTTCCTGAATTTCTGTCATCCCATTTCTCCATGTCCTCGAGGGCCTTTGAATGGCAGCTCTGCTCTCCAGTGAGTCAGCCACTGCCCTGAATTTGGTTTCTTTCCTGTAGCTATTGATATCTTCTGTACCATCACGCAGGTTACTGATGGTCAGGTGCACCCTTCTTTCTGATTGTGCAGAAGAAACAGAGAACTTAACTTTCTGTTACTGTGATTTTCAATGTGGAAAGCAAGATGTCCTACCCAGCCTGTGAGGTATGAAAAAGTACAATAATCCTTCTGTCTTGAAGAGGATGCAAATTAAATAGGCACAGCTGAGAAAGTGCAAGGGAAAAATTGAGACATGGGGATATTTTGACCAGCTTGAATTGATATTTCATGCAGTTTCAGTGCTGAGAGTAGAACTGTGTTTGCTGAGTGTTAGGAAAATATGGTGAACATGCCGTGGGCTGCCCAACTCACAGTGCTATGATATTATCTAGCCTGCAGCTAAGCTGGGGAGCTTGCTTTTCTCTCCCTCCCTTCCCCTGGCTTTTTGTACAGAAAGTGCTAGTCCTAAATATTTGTGTCAGGCAAATGTCTGGGATGGAGATTTGTCAGCCACTGTCAACCCAGCCCTTTGGAGGGGTTGTGTGAGTCAGTGCATGGTACATCCCAAGGCTGAGGGCTGCTCAGGAGGCAGGACCCCAACCCATTTAGTTCCCCCCTTGGCAAGCACAGGGTTTCAGCTGTTAGAGAGATTAAGGGAGTAGTAAAATCTGCTAATGCAATAATAGTAATTAATAACAATAATGGGTTATTTTAATGTATTTTGGCATGATTTTTCAGGCAGAGAGTACTGTAGGAGAGCAGAGACTTTGCAGGCAAGAATAAAAAGGCAAGGTGACTAGGCCCTAAAGTGTGCATCTGGGCATGATTTGGAGAGGCGATTTATTGACACCATAAATGACGGCTTTTTCGAGCAGCTTGTCTTGGTGCCTGTGTGGGAATGTGTAACTCCTGATTTAGGGCTGTGTTCAGCAGTACTTACTCTCCAGGTGGGGCTCATGGGGTGTCCCTCCTGGCAGAGGACAGCCAGCTGGGTTGCCATGAGCACATGTGTGTACGAGACACAGGGCACGTAGGCAGTCCTACACAGCAGCCCCTGTCTTTCCAGTCCCTGTGTGGTCTCTTACAGCCCCTGCCATTGCTGGTGTGAGGGGTCACACCCTGGGCAGCACCAGGAGAAGCCTTTCCTCTCCTTCAGTGCCACATGCTGAGGCTGCTGCCTCTCAAAGGTAGCCATGCAGCTCTGCAGCCCTCTCTCTCCTACCCTGGGAGCACGAGGGCATGTGGCCCCAGCTCAGATCTAGCCAAAGCTTTCAAACCACCTGGAAGGGCTACCTCCACTGCTAGAAAGAAACTGCTTTTGCAGGAGTGCAATGTGAAAGGCAAGGGAGAAGACTGTCCTTCACAGCACTTAGTTGATGTTTTCATTGATCTCAGTGATTTTGTGTCAGCACAGTGGTAGGAATTGGCCTCCACTCCAGAGCCTTGTCTGGGCAAGCGGACATCTCTCAGTGGGTTTCATTACCATTATTATTATTATTATAGGGCCTGCAGCAATTAAGAGCCTGCCAGGACACAACATTCCCTTTCTTGAGGCTTCAGCCATGTCAGGGGAGACATCAGGGAGCAGGTGGGGTGTGTGGGCAGTAGCAGCAGGTGTCAGAGGTGTGAGTGCCAAGGACTTTTCAGCATCACCTCAGCAGGGGCAGGGGGCTTGCCTCCTCATTAAGTGTACCTCCCACATGGCATGTGCAGGATAGGTGCCTCAAACAGGACAGCAGGAAAGCTTGAGGAGAGGGATGACAGCAAATGCAAGGCTGAAAGACAAAGTAAATTAAAGCAAACAAAGGAGAAGAACAATTATTAAAAGCACTGGACTTGGCTTGGAGGTCATCACTACCTTGGTGTACAAGGAGGGCGTAGGAGGATGGTGTGGAAAGGGGACAGAAAGGATCTGCAGCTGCACGGCAGAGAATGGGCTTTTATTAGGGTTCATCATGCTCCTTTTAATGAACAGCCAAACAGCCAGGAGTCAAATGAGACAGTAGGGAAGGTGTAAATGAGTAGGGAGCTGAGGGGAGTGAGAGGAATGGCCAGGGTGCTGTGGCTATGCAATGCCAGGAGCAGGATGAGGGGAGCCACAGGTGGGGAATGCAATTAAAGAGCTGAGCCAAAGCCAACAAGCTAATCTCTAGCTTGTGCCGAGCTGTTTGCACAGCCCCATCCCAGGTGCTGAGCATCCCTCTGGGATTTTTAATTCACCAAGGCAGAGGGGCCCCATCTGTGGGCTGGGACAGGCTCAAGAGGTTCCTCTGCTTGAGCAGGTCTGTCCTCGCCAGGGGATGTTGTGCGGGGATTGCTAAACTTTCCCTGGAAAGGGGGAAACACCCTGGATATGGACTTTGACAAAGGTTCACATGTACTGGACTTGAGACAAAGTGTTCTAAAACGGAGAAGTCACATCTCTGCGAGGAGTGAGCTGTACCTCCAATGGCTGACCCTCTGGTACCTCGGAGCTCTTCTGGCATCGTATGCTCATCTCTGTGTGGGTTTTTGCTGACGAGCGTGATATATGCATACAAAGTATTTTGCTATTGTTATTATTACCCAAAGTTATGGATCAGCCTGAGAAACTCAAATGCAGTAAATCACTGGGACTGAGGTAGCATTAGTCTCAGGGCTCTGAAGTAAATAATGCATGAAATATACTGACAGCAGTGTCTGACGGATTCTTGTAAACAGCATCTCTCTAACAAATGCAGAGCTGCTAATATTGCAGGGTCGGATTTGGGGGAAAAGTGCTGAAATCCCTCTGTGCTCAGGCAAGATGATGCAGATGGGCAAACACCACCCATTCCTTACCCCTGCAAATCAAGCAAGTGATTTTAATGACAGCTGAGAGGGTCAGGAACGGGGTGGCAGCTTTATATCCAGCTGTGACACGGACTTCATGGGCAAGTTGCTCCCTCTTCTCCTTCCCTCTTTCAAGGTGAAGGTGCTGAAGGGCTGTCTCCAGCCTGCTCTGCCTTCACCCTGGTTTGGAGTGCCCTGAGATGCTCAGAAAGGGAGTGCTCCAGGCATGCTAAGTACTATTATTATTTTTTTAATAATCGAAAGACATCCAGGGAATTACAGATCTATGAGCTTTCTTTCAGTTCCAGTCAAACTGATTGTGAAGCTAATTAAAGACAGACTAGTACAATGTTCGGGTAAGTATAACATGACAGGGTCAATCCAGTATGGCTTCTGGAAAAGAAAATTGTGCCTTTTTGAGCTGCAAGTGCGTTTTGTTGTTTTGGGGTTTTCTTTAAGTTTAATAAAATAAGATAAAGGTGATCCCCAGCAGACATTATGTGCTTTGATTTTCATAAAACCTTTGATAAGGCCTTTCTCACAAAATTATGAAGGGAAATAAATAGCTATGGGCAAAGGGGCAAGGTCTTGTCACGATTTAAAACCCGGTGGATTGTTAATTAGCAAAGAATAGTTTCTCATTTGCATGGAGAATAGTTAATAGTGGGAGCCAGTACACACTGTGGAGGTGTTTAGTCTGCCCTTTGTGCCATGGCTGGCATGGTGGTGCTTTCATGATGACTCCCTGTTTGGCTGGTGAGAAATGCAGCAGAGTCATAGGAGATGCAAAATGCAAAAGCCATAGGAGATGTTAAGAGCAGGCCCACCCCATTACATCCTCTGCAGGCTTGCTGCCTGGGCTGTGGAGATCCAATGGGACCCAGTCCCAGGGCTTGGCCTGGCTGCTCTGGGGTGTCCTGCTGGGAGCTGGGTCCTCCCCCAGTGCCCCTGACCATCTTACCGAGAGAAAGCAAGCACGGGCTGCCATCTCTATGAGTCAGCAGGATTTAAAGGTGCCACGGGGACAGAGCAGCAGGATGACAGATGAGCTATAACATGGATGAGCGTATGGTAATGCAGACTGCAAAAATAGTCTCCACTTCAGCTGTACAGTGATGAGCGCTGAGCTCCCAGGCTCCTTGGAGGGAAGAGATTGGGAGTCACGGTGAGTAACTCGATAAAAGCTTCTTCAGTGGGTTGCGTCAATTCCAAAAACGTGGAAGATGCTTGGTTGCCTTCAAGGGACAGGGAAACAAAAGGGAATATGTTATAAAAAATGACATTATCTTGAACACTGGCTACACCCTCATTTATGAAAGTGTGAATTTTAGAATTACCAGAGGGCCATGAAGCATGGTTAGTAATCTTGTGAGATTTACCTACAAGGTAGGACTGGACAGGGTTTTCCTTTTCAGTGTAGCAAGCTTGCAAAAAGGCCATTTCTCCCTCCCAGTAGCTCTCCCGTCTTCCTTCTGGCCATCGTGCCCTCTACTGTCCCTGAGCTCAGGCTGGCTCCACTCAATCCCGGACTGCTCCAATGGGAGATGGCAAGCACCGGCCATTCACAGCCTCCCTGAAGAGACACACTAAAGGCTTATAATTGAGTTATTTACACTAATGAAGAGTGTGGTGAAAACTGATCAGGCCCTCCTTTTTCTGTCCTCCTGTAATACTAGAACAAGAGGTCACTCAGAGATGCTAATGGTAGCTTAATTTAGATCACATGAAAGGAGACACTTTTTCACACAGCAGGTAGTCAGTCTGTGAAATCCACACTGCCTCCTGAGGTCAGAGAGTCAAACACTGCAAAGGACTTGTCAAGTTCCTGGGTAATTTTTAGAACAATAATAACTGTTATTACTGAGGATGCAGTAGCACCCCAGGGATCCCCATCAGGAAGGACCCACTCTGCCTAGCAGGTGGCCTGCCCAAAGCAAGATCCAGCCTGACCTGGGTTGCTTTGGTCTCCACAGACAAATAAAGGTTTGGGTGGTCAGATGCTGGGGGGAGGGGGGTGTGATGGTGAAAGAGCTGCTCCCCTGCTCAAGCACCCGTGTGTGACGCTTTTTGTTTTTCTGCACCAGTTCTGTAGCCCCAAAGACAAGGTACTTGGGTCCCTTCCCTTGGTGTAGTAAGAGTTTTTCTAGCTATAAATCAGTGGTGTTCACTCTAATTTCAAATGGGTGAGAGAGGGACAGAAAGCCTACAGCTGCCTTTATCCTGAAATAATCTTCCCATGATCTGGGTGAAGCTTGGGTGAACTGCCTCAGGATAAAGCCTCATCTGCACTTTTGACCCTTTTTCTGGATCTCTTCAACATAATGTCTTCGGTCTGGTGGCTTTGCCACTCCTACAGTCAGTTCTTGGCATGCTCCTGTCTTCCCATGCATTGCCTGTGGCATTGTAAGCTACTTAGCAAGTCTGACTGGACATGGGTATTGGTGAATTTTGCCTGTGGGCAGGAGAGGCCTGTGGATTCTGAAAACACTGAAGAGCCTTAAACTTCTAAAGTCGTTTAAATTTACCAGCAAAAACAAACTGTAACAGAACAGGGGAAAATAATTTCAAATCCATCCCTGTCTCTGTATTCATGTTTATCTGGCCTGCAGTTCTAGAAAGACCTTTAGCCCCAGTAGGTTTGGGACTGAATCTGTAGTTACTGTTTTTCATCCTGTTCATAAATTCAGTTCAAGTCCCTCCATTCCAATTTTGACAAGAGGTGTCCAGACTCAGTGTAGAAATCTTTGCAGGGGATTGAGACCGAACACCAGCACTCTTTGCATTGTCTTCTTACTCTTTATTGCAAAATGGCTGTAAGCAATAGACTTTTGAGTGTGTTTTCTTGTAGCTAGCTGCAGAATCAACGCAGTATGTGTACAGTAAAATTGATCATAATCCACTTGAGGGATGGTGTTCAGAAACTCTCACAGGCATCTCTCATTCCAGTATCATCACAACAGCTCTCCAGCTATCCCACCTGCTTTTCTCCTTGTTGTTTCTTACTGCCTCAGTAGCTGGCTGTGTTTAAATATGTCAACCTGGGTTGGTTTGGTTTTTTTTCCCATCTTCTTGTTTCCTGTGTTCCTCTAACAAGCAGCTTGCAACAGAACAAACAAGCAAGGCAGGAGCGCTCCAGGCAAAAGGGGTGTTTTGTGTTTGATTTGAATACATACATATTTTTCTTGGTTAAAACTTGTGATACTCATCAAACACATGCAGGAAGGCTGTGAATAAGACCTTTTTCTTCCTTTCTGACACGCACACTGTCTAATACGAGCACCTTCTCATTTTCACTCGATGTCTGATTCTGTGCGACGTGCGCCTTCTCTCATATCCTGGCACACAGGTTTGATAGTCTCATCCTCACTCCTGCTCTGTCGTGTACATGAAACCACCTTCTCATCTCAGCAGAGCCTGGCACATGCGCACTCCCACAGGCAACACAAGCACACACGCACGGCCACCCACACGCTTTGCAAAGGCTTTATTATTGCAGGGAAAATTGCTCTCAAATATATGAGACTGGGTGTAACTGTGGCAGAGATGGGGAGAGAGGGGAGCAAGTCGGGGAAATTGTGCAGTCCCTTCACTCTTCAGAGACACAAAGCACTGCTTAAGTGGAGGGGGGGAACATGTCCCCAGAGTCCACATCCCATCATGCACAGACAAACACCAAGAGTCACTTACCGCCTCTCTTGCACATATTCTGACTGCTCTCCCTGAAAGTTTCTCAGTCGCCCTTTCTCGTGCATCCTTCCCTCTCTTTTTTGACTGTCTGTCAGGTCCTGATCACATCACTGTCACAGCTGCTATGATATCAGCGTTTTCTGACAGGTGTACATGCTTTTGTCACTCCCAGCGAAGCTCTTTAGCACCCAGCCTGCTACCGGATCTGAGCCAGGGCAGCACTACTGGAAAGCATGGTCAGCAGTATCTCGTATGGCTGCATGCTGAAGATACAATCCTCATAGGAAACTGCATGTTTTCAGGGGATTCACTTTCAAATAAGGCCTTAAAACAAGTGGTTTCTCTTTATGAAGAGTGAGGTTCACTGCTATGCAGAAAAGGGAGGAACACTCTGGGCATTGCTCTTGTGAATTCCAAGAGATCTCCTCCCTCATCCTCTGAGGCGGGCTCTGCATTTGGCCTCCTGGAATGGGCTACTGTGTGGAGGGCACTCATTTTAAAAATTACTTCTATTTTTCTGAAAACCCCAAGCTTCCAGTGCAGCCTGAGGCACTGAGGGCTTCACTCCCATCTGCATGGTGGGGTTGGCCTCTCCTGACAAGGGAGTAACAAAAACATATCATCTGCCACGATGGGGGCCATGGATGTGCTTCAGAGCACGGCAGTGTAGTCTCTTTGTTCGGGAAATGGCCACACACCTCTGCAGGGGCTGTGAGAATCTTAGATTGTGCACAATTTGGAAGAAATTTCAGGTTTTCCAATTACTGTAGCAGTGGCTGGTAACCTTCCAGCAAAGAGGCGCTGGAGCAGAGTGTTCCCATAGCTCCTGCTGGGCTCAGCCGGTGCTTGTGTTTGAACTGGCACCAGGAAAGCTAGGAAGCGAAGAGATTATTAATAGGGAGCACAAGGAAGAGGAAAGGTGTTTAAACAGTTCCCGTTTTGCATGTCTAATTCGGGAGCTACCCTTCTGTAGTTCCCCAAACAAGCACCCAAATCCAGTGTCAGACTTCTCAGAAGCATAACTCGTTAAGCTTTAGCACACTGTAAGATAAGGACCTTGCTTGCATAAGGCCATCAACCACTGATATTGACTCTCCAGGACGTTTTTAAGGCTATTTATATCACAATAAAGGCATTTTATTAGCATCATCAATCAAGAGAGACCGCATTTTGGCCTGGAAATGATTCTGCTTGAGTTTCTAGAAAGGAAAAGGGTGAGTAATTGTGGGATGCATTATCTTCGATCTCATTTGAAATCTCCTAATTGAAACCACATATGAGTGTAGTTTAATGCTTATAAAATAGATGGCAGGGCCGTTGCTAATGTACCTATGGTAAGTACAACCTTCCAGTAACCAGAGAGGTACAAACTGGTTTTTCAGAAAGTAACATGGCTATGGCAGGAGCTGTCCCTGTCCACATCTGGGTGAGAAGCTGGTTCCTGGCACAGGTTTCAAACTGAAGCTTAAGCCCCGTGCTGGGCTGAGCTCGTGGTACTTGGCATCCACGGTTCAGCTCAGCTGGCAGCATCAGGGGGCTTGACAGGGCGAATCTGCTCCTGCCATGGGGCTGGGGTCTGTGTACAGGGGGCTGAGAGCTGGGAAATGAGTCATGGTCAAGGGGCACAGTAATGCTCCCTGCCTCCCTGCACGTGCCTGGCTGGAGTTGCTGTTAAAGTGGAGAAGGGCATGTTTACAGCTCTTCTCCAGGGTTTTGCCAGCCCCTGTGCTGCTTTTCTGCTGTCAGCTCAGAGAAAGGGAGCAGACTTGGAGGAGCAGCGGTTACTCAGGTAAGGAGAGTGTAGCTTGGCACTGCCTGTGGGATCCTCTGAGTCTGAGTAATGGCAGGGCTTGAAAGCTGTTACAGATATTTGATAATTAATTGGCTGGGAAATCAGTTTATTTTAACGACTCTTGTTAAATAAAGAAGAGAGCTAAAAGGGCTGCACTTTCCTGCGGTGCTAAACTACTTTCAGGGACAGAGAAAGCCCATTACATGTCTACTTTTATGCCAACAGGGACTTTCTTGAGAAGGCTCTTCTGAAAGGTAGTTGAAATCTTTATCTCCCCTGAATCCCAGCAGCTTCAGTTTAAGACAGGAAAGCCTGAAGGGCAGTTTATTTCCAAGGATCCATCAGGCAGAGGGGACAGGGGAGTGGAGCTGCTGCTGTAACCTCATGCTTCACCTCTGGCCAGATACTTACTGCAGAGTGGTTCTAGTTGTGGTTTATCACTGTTTTATACTGCTCTAGTGAGAGCAATGCATGTAGCTCGGTTAACCTCACTTGTCTTTCTGAGTACTGGCTGATCACAAACGCACAAACCCAAGACAGAGAGAACACTGGTAATAGTCTAGCATAAACAAAAAGTAATTTTAGGTGCTCTCCCTGCTTCTCTGTGGTTGTTGAGGACCAACCCTCTTTTCTCAGCCTAAGGAAGAAACAGTGTGAAGTCAGAGAGGGGTTGGTGTCAGGTACATTTTTGTTAGGCCTCTCTTATTTTCCAGGTTATTGGAATATTATTGCATCATTGCTGTTCAGTGGGCAGAACTGTTTCTTTGAGGAAAAACAATGTGCGCCCTGGTCCTGGCCAAAGAAAGACAACTTGACTAGGATCTAAGACTAAGGTTTTTGATTTGACCTTTATATCTCTCTGTAGGATGATATTTTTTGTGTGACTGTGCACATTAGAGATTTCAGCAGCAATGCTGAAAGAGACTTGGATCTGTTCTTTGCTGCAGATTGTGCTTTGGATGTGAACTTAGGTCTCAAGCCAGTGTATCTTGTCTTGAGGGTTGTACAGCAAGTGTGCATATATGAACAGTGTTCCAAATGCAGTCCTATTTGTCTGAGTCTGCAAAGAGCTGCAACACCATCTGTTTTAGTGAGTGGATAAAAGATTAAACTGCAGGAATCATGGGATCTGTACAATACATGAGAACAGGCCAGACCATGACAGCACATCTTATTTTTTGGAGGCTAAGAATAACTTCAATAGCCCTTCATTTATGGTTTAATGTTAACATTAACTACCATTTTACTCTTGTCTCAAAAATCCTAAACTGTTCTTCCTGCCCCAGTGCTGTTGCTTGCCGTACTACAGATTCAAATTCAGTGCAGACATACACCCCACGTGCCCCAGTGAAAACTTAAAAGAATTAAAAAAAACAAAAATAAGCCCTTCAGTGTGGTGGAGGTACTGCAGGACCCCTCTTCCACTGCCCTGTAGCACTTTGAATGGAGCGTCTTCGTGACAGGATTTGAGCCTAGGTTTTCCCCCCCAAGGCTGTGAGGTCCTGTGTTAATGTCATGCTGTGCATAGATGTTGGGGATGCACAGATGCACATCAGGTGGGCTTGATGTCATCCCCTCTGCACGGCCGATGAGAGCCTACCTCTAGCCAAGCGTAAACTCAGGGCAGCCTGCAAATCCTTATCTTTTAAACATCCCCTGGATGTGAAACCTGCTGCCAGCTGGAGCTGCTTTTAGCTGAGCAGACTGAAGTGCTGTATTTAATGAATCCATTTAGAGTCTGGTGGAAGGAAGCAGGACTGATCCTCATTTAGTGTGAATCTAGGCTTCCCCATTTACTGCAATGGTGCCTTGTTGGCCCTTGATTTATGCCAGCTGAAGCCACAGTCTGGCATCTCTCTGTACAGTACTGGAATTCTGGAAATTATTGAGAGCAAGTGACCTGTCAGAAGAACAGGAATAGGAACCCAGCCTCAGACCAGCCAAAGCCTAAGTGCACAGCCTTAGACCCTGCTGTGTAAGAAACTCTCAGTAAGACAGCTGTACAGAAGGGAGCTCCATGGGGAAATGGTTTATCTGTGCTGCGGATAAGCTGAGCTTGGGGGAGAGGTTTCCTTTCACAGCAGCCTCTTGGGAGAAGAGGCAGGGATGTCAGTGGATCCAGATAAGATATCCCTGGGTAAATGCTTCCAGTAGGATTAAGCAACATTGTCTTCACTAAGAAATGAAAAGGGTTTATGTTCTGTGTTCCAGCCAATTTATGCAGCTTGTTTTGCCAGTGCCAGAAGACTGCAGGTGAGGGGGTGCAGAAGCTGTCAGAGCAGTCCCTAGTTATACCTGTCCTTCAGTCAGTAGCCAGGCTGGAGTTCAGGCTCCAGAACACAGACCCAAATGACCCAAGCCAGTTTCCTTGAAACCATGGGGAGGAGCTTGTGCTTAAGCCAGACTTCTCTGCTGCAGTTGCATATCCCTGGGCAGATCCCAATTAGAGAGAAAAGCATGGTCTTTTGCAGTAGTGCTGAGACAGATGTGACTGGGGGTGACACCTAGGTTTGTGAAGGCTATTTTGCAGTCATCACTACCCCTCTCCTGCTATCTTCATGCAATTGGTACACACCGAACCAAGTCATATATGAGACAGGTCAGGTCTGTTATGTTTTGGTTTTGACAATAAAATAGTTTCATTGTATGACTTTGCACAACCTATTTCTTTCCTTCTCTACTGGCTCCCTGTATGTATAAAACAGGCATCACAGCACTGCTCCTCTACAAAGGTAAGAATTTTAGTTCCACAGTGCTTACTTGCTTTGATAAAAACTCTGTGTGCTGTTCAGTACATGCTGAATTGCCTTGCAAAACAAAGCCCTGCAAGGGTCTCAGAGGAAAAAGAATGCCAGATATTAGTATGATTAATAGGATGGCAAGAAGATCTAGCTGTGGGAATTATTCCTTCCCCTTTCTCAAGGAGTCGTACCTTCCTCCCATTCTGTTTCTGACCATGAGGTTTTAAACGAGCTCCTGGCTTTCATGTCAACAGCAGAAACTCCATCAGATGTATCTTGACATTCCTTTTTCTCCACTCTTCCCCTTTCCTCTATTTATTTATTCATAAACATGTCCTCCTCTGCAAGGCATATTGTGCATGTGGGGATGAAGGTAAGCTGAGATCAAAGCTCTTGGGAGTTCTCCCTCACAGCATCTTCTCTACCTTCCCTGTAAGTCTTTCAAATGCCTTCTTTCACAAGACCTGATGGTGGACAAAAGTGAGGCTTTAGGGAGAGGCAAAATTTAGCAAAGCTCTAAACAAAGGAAAGAAAGTGGAGTTGAGCATTGCCTTGCTGTGACAGCTTTGCTGTGGTTTCCACATAAAGGAGTTCTTCGGCATAAGATAAATACAGCATGGGAGTCAGAAGTTTGCAGCCTTTTATTCTATGATTGTAACACACCCATGGGATGGATTTTCAAATTATGTCACTTTACGCAGCAAGAAAACTGGATATATTGGTGAAGAAGCTCACTGTGCCAAATGCTGGTTTAAAATTTTGGTGTTTGTGTGTTAGTTTGGCAGCTGGTAGGCCCAGAAGTACTTTGACAAATCTGGTTTAAATTTCAATGCTAAGCACTTAAAAAAGTCAAATCTCACTTGTGACTTTTAAGTGCTGGACAGCTTTATTCACAGCATATTTGGGAATACAACCATATGCCAATGTCTTTTGGAAATAATAAGGATGTTAGTGTTTGTATAATAGTTTTCAGCCTCTTCATGCATGATTTCTAGAAGATCCAGTTTTGGAAGCAAATTCAAACCTGTGCCAGGTAACTCTAGTGAGATATATAGAGGTCTATGGTCTTGACAAGAAATATTTAGCTGTATGTGAAGTGAAAATACCTAAAAACATTGCTTGAACTGAAAGAAATTTATAAGGGGAGTTGTCTTCTCCTGACATATGGCTGAACTCTGAGGTAGGTGGTAAAAGTAGTCAGGTCACTGTAGTTTGTTCTCCCTGCAGCCCCTGTGAGGCTGATCCTCTGGTCCTCAGCCCATCTTTTTTTCAAACATCTGAAACAATAGGGTCTTCTTGCATTCATTGGGAGACTTTTTACAAGACTAGCACTTGTAGATGACAAGAAGTTTTTCTTCAAGTTCGAACAGACTAATTTATCTTTTTTTTCTGACCTGTTACTCCTTCGTAGACCCCTATGCATCTTGCTAAATAATTCCTCTCTTCCCTCGGTACTTTCAGCTTTCAAAGAGGTATAGCTTGTCAACATGTCGCTTTTAAGTCCTCTCTTAGTCAAGTTATACATATTTAATGTTTTTAAGCTCCCCTTAGATGCTGATCCCTTTCCAGCCCTTGATGAATTTTTTTGTTGCTTGCCTCCGAATTCCCCCATATCAATCTGGAAACAAGGTGCCTAATATTGACTGCTCCAGTCCAGGTGCATTCTGTATTTGGTGGCAGTTGTTTTTGGATGGAATTAAAAAAAGAAGCAGCAGAGTCTCTCAAAGGGAATCTGCTTCGTGGTGTCCTCTCTGAGAGCATTATTTCGCGATGGTATTTCGGGACTGGCTTTAGATATGGAAATGAGAGCGTGTGTCTTGCTCAGAAGCTGTTCTCTGCTTTCAAGTGGGAGAGAGATGGAAAAGGGGAAGAGGGGTTAAGCTCCTCAAAGGCTTTGTCTACATTAGGCTTTTTTCTTCACATTTCCCAGTGTTGCTAGTAGGGGTGTAGCTCAATCCACAGCGGCACTAATGACAGCTCTGGCACAGGCAGGGAATCTAACATGTTCCGCTACACACCGTCTCCACAATCTCTACAAGCCCCAGCTCCACCAGCGGTGCCACGGCAGCGGGAGCTGGAGAAGGAAAAGGTCAGCTGTAAATAATAACTAGAACGTTGGCACATCAAGAAGGTGTCCTTCATTGAAATGCAGCAGCTGGAAGTGAGCAGGCAGGATGAGCTCGGTTTCTCATTCATCTTGAAATACCACCCTTCACAGTCTGCTACTGGCTACCTGGGGGCAGTGCTTGGTTGAGGGGATGATAACTTGGTTGGGACACCTCTGATACTCTCATGTCCTCAGAAAAGAAAAAAAAGTTAAGACTTATTTTCCCTGCTGTCACTCCCATTCCCTTTCTGATCTGCCTCCAAAGAATTTCAAGACAGATGTCTCCTTGGTGTGGATCCCCCTGTCCAACCTGCCCAGGACAACTGCTAGAGCTTCAGATGTGATATTCCCTTTCCCTTGAAGAAGAGGCAGTATGAGATGAACATTAGGATCCAAATAATAGAAAGTGCATGACTATGTCTCAGGTAGCATGCTCATCAGGTATTGGGAGAAACTCTTTCATATAGTACAAAACACAGGAGACACCTGCCAGTTTCATATAGCATTTAAATCTGATACTCTTTCACAGACTTCTACCAATTAATGGTTAACTGATGAAATTCTCAGCCAGAAAGTATCACCAAGATGAAGATGTTAATGAGTTTAAAAAAAGAAAAAGGGGGCAGGGGGTTGAGAAATGCCTGGGGATAAGAAAGCCAGCGTACAAACTTACAAGGTGGATTGCAAGCTGTCACTCAGAGTGGAAGCTAATTTACACAGAGGCTAGATTTAGATTAGACATTAGGAAGAAATTCTTTACTTTGAGAGTAGCAAGACACTGGAACAGGTTATGTAGAGAAGTGCATGCCCCATCCCTGACTGGCAGTGGCTTTGAACAACCTTATCTGGTAGCAATTGTCCCTGCCCATGGCAGGAGCATGAAACTAGATGATCTTTAATATCCCCTTCCAACCCAAACCATTCTGTGATTTGCTTGGTGCTAGATTTATAGGGTTTTATGGCTAGAAAAGATCATGAAAT
>VZUA01091350.1:0-18248 GCA_013401035.1 Horornis vulcanius
GTTCAAAACCTTCACGTTCCCATGTTTGCTGGGCCACCATGAGCCTTCATGCGACATTTAACTCCACATTACCATACTGCCTGTGCTGTGATGGGGGCAATTATGCATATCTGGATTCCATACAAGATGCTTTTGTCTTTTCATCTTGGAAATTAATTTTTGTTAGCACTGCTTCTGTGTATACTGAAAATTTGTATGCAGTAAGGATTGCAATTTTATTGACGGAAAATTGAAATAAAGTCTTTTATCTGAAAAACCTGAAGTTTTCCATTAGGAAATCCTATCAAAAATTTTCAGGAAAGCTCTAGTAATGTACACACCACCTTATTTTCCATGTAAACTAGGCTCTTTTTGAACAACATTTCACAAAACACGACGTATTCTGCCTTTCAAGGGATACAAGGACAAGGACAGAATGGAAGGTGTTGCTCATGGGGCCCTGCTTGAAGCCAGGGGCAAGCCCAGGACACAGAAGCAAATGAGAAACAGAAATTTAAGTTTAAATCACCACAAGACACAAACTGAGTGTATCCATATAAAAAACTCCCATTGGGTTTTTAATTTTTAAGAAAAACCCTAAACAAAAAAATATACAAACCAAGAAAGTTTTAAATTAAAACTGCACAAAAACTTCCTTAAAAAAAAAACCCAACATGCAATTTGGCGAAAAATTAATTAGAAGCTGAAGTTTGCCTCCAGCCCTAAATTCAGGCTTATCTTTAATGTCAACCTCACATGTCAGATAATTTTAAAGTAAAATTATCTGTTACAGCTTCACAATTGTGTATGCCCAATCTCTCCATTCTTTGAAGTCCTAATCTTGAATACTATTTACTGGAAGGTATCCTTTTAAAATGTTTTGATTGCCCAGATTATTTTTTGTGCTTTTTCTCCACCTTAACATGTAAACACACCCCTGAAAATTCCTTCGGTTAATGCTGCATGTTGAAAATGATGACACCAAACTGAACAAAAGACTGTCAGGCAAGCAGCATATTAGATATTTTCTTTGCTAATTACATAATATAGTTTTACCCTCCAAGCACCTCACCCTGTTATTTTGCTTTACATTTTAACTCTTTTTCATCTTTGTTAGAAACCAGTCTTTTTATTTATTTTAGTATTTTTTACTTTGAATGCTGCTGTTGTTGTTACATTGAATTTGACATCTTGTATTATTCTAAAAGGTGCACCCCAGAGTGCTTAAGATAGCAACCATGCATTATGGGGACTATAAACCAATATAACCAACCAAGCTTGAAAAACAGCCTGTGAACCTTGCAGAAAATTATGTCTCTATTTTAAAAGATCTAAGTAATTCACTCAACCAAGAGATTTTGTGTAGATGTAATTAACTTCATTAATTCTACCCTGTAAATGCAAGCAGTAATTGGAGGGAGGGAGGACAGTAAAACTTCTTAAAATCCATCATTCAGTTTTTATCCTTTTCTATCAGAGGTTTCTGACACACGTGTGGAAGGGGAAGAAATTCCCTTAAACAAGATTTTCTGTCAATGGTTAAGTTTTGTATTCTTTAAACCTCATCTGCTTAGCTGCTCCTTCCTATGCTGTTCTTGCAGGAGTTCCTGGGCCCCACAGGCGACAAACAGTGCCTCCTGAGCAAACTGTGGCCTTGTTCAGAACAGCCAAACCTCATTGACAGCAACAGAAAAGTCCAAGCAAGCAGCAGAAATTGAGTCAGCAAGAAAAAAAGACGTATTAATTATCATTTATGAGTGCAACAGTCGATACTGTTCAACCATTTAACCCTCCTGTGGCTCATAACACCATCTGCTTTACGACTTCAGCAGTCAATGCTGCATTTGCTGTTTCATATTTCTTTTTAAAACAACTGTCTCCTAACTCTGGCCACTATTACAGATTTAACAAACTCTCAAGTCACAATCCCCCAGCATCCACAGCCCAAAAGGGAGCACAAGCAGAACCCCACCATGCTGGAACATGGGGGCAGCAGCTGCCAGTGGCACCCAGCTGCCCTTCAGCTTCCTCACAGCAACATCCAGGACATGGGTGCTGATGCCCCACAACTCCCCCAGCATGCCTTACTTTCAAGATGCTTTTCAAAGTATATGAAAAGAAAATGCATTGCCCTGCCCCTCACATTACTGACTTGTAACCCAGTGAGTGAACTATTACGCCCAGTTTAATAAGAAACTTAACAAAAGATGCTGTTTCCTCATTCCAAGCAATTTATACATTAGAGTTTGTCATTCATGAGGAGAATGTGATTAACTCATTGCTGTGCATCCCCTACCTGAGCCCAGCACAGCAGCTCCCTTGGTTCCCCACTACTGCTACAGAGACCTGCAAGCAGCCTCTTCTAGCACAGAGCATCACATACATGGCAGACCTTGAGTTTGGTTTTCCCTCTCCAATGAAACATAACTCCTAGGGGAAATCCCAGCTGGACGAGCAGAACAGACAGGTTTTCACCTCTCTCCTTTTTTTCAATACATGTTTGACCAGAGCAAAGACTGCTGAATTCAGCCCTTACCCTGGCATAGCAACAATAATTTCCCCCATACAGCTCACACCCTCTGCTCTTAGATGCACTAACATTTGAGGGGTTTCCTAACTTCCCCGGCAGATACTAAAATCACTTCTCACAAATATCAAGTGCAACAAGACTCTGAGCAGAAACAAGTGACATCAGCCTCCTGCACCTTTTCATAGTTTTTAAAGACCAGGCTGAAAGCACAAGTGGTCCCTTCTGATGCTGAACTGAGAGCATTTGCTTAACTTCTCTATTGTTTTGACTAAAACATATCTAGCTAGGAGAAAATAGAACGTAAAAGTCTATCTTGGTCCACACACACCAGGAAATTAAAAACTCACCAACTGCTGTAGCTCTTTGAACAATTCACTGTTAAATTGTGCTTTTCCTCCCAATTTAAAGCAAATTCAAAGAAGTTTTTGTTTTGCCCTTTTTGACAAAACAAACCAGAATTCCTGCATGTTTCCTTCTATGAAATTAACCTATAAAAAACAACTTTTATATTTAGGTTCAGTAAGTAAAGTATTGAGCTCCAAGTCTTCCACAATTTTTCTCTGGACATGGAATTTTTATCATATCTTACTAAAATGCCCTCCTTATTGCTCAAGCATTATTTTTAAATGGGTTTCTCTGCTGGATACCAAGTCTCTGTTTCATATGACAGGTCTGCTTTCCTCCCTTCTTAATATATGCTTCTACATTTAGCTATAATTTTTTAAAGGCTTAATGAAACAGCTCCCTTTATCAGGGAATCCTGAAAGCACTGCACACACATGCCATCCTCCAGAAATCTTTGGATTTTTAATGTAATTCTAGCAAAATTATACTAATAGCTGCAACATTTTCTCTCATAACATCAATCATCTTTGCCATGATTAAAATACCAAAAAAAAATTTGCTTTCTACGAAACACAGTGAATAAAACTTGCATTGTCCTTGCTCTTTGCCAAATTGACAACAGTCATTAAGGAGGATAAGTGGCAATCCTCTTTCAGAAGAGGCATCTTTGCATCAAGCAATACAATTTTCAAAAGTAAAGAACCTTTTCATTGATGTAAATATACTTCAGAGCTGAGATGTGGTCCCAGTCTTTCTGCTAACACATGGAATAAATTTGAAAAGCCAGTATATTGGGCCTGCGTTGGATTCCACAAAGGCACTTGATTGCAGAGTGGCATAAATTTTGTCTGGAAACTCAATGGAAAATAAATACTATAGAGTAAAAATAAATACTGGAGAATAAATAAATATTCTCAAGAATAGCATCAATAAAAACTGGGAACCAAACCCAAACACTGTATGGAAGTGAGAACAACTAGCAGGTCATACATATCTCATCCAAAATGATATATTCACAGAAAACTCTGAGGAGGAAGGCACCCACAAGGATTGAGTTCAACTCTTAAGTGAATGGTCCATACAGCAACTGAGCTCACCACCATGGTGTTATCAGCACCATTAACACCATGCTCTAATCCTAGTTTGATGGCCAAGATATCATTGATGCTATTAATTGCTGCTTCTATCATTGGGTGCTACGAAGCACAACCTGGACCTCCCTTTCTCCCTGGGTACTTGATGCTGATACTTCTGTTATTGCACCAATTCAAACCTCTGTTTTTAAAATAAGCTGAAGCCAAGTGCTTTCATTCATTCCCCTGGCTTTATGTGGCACTGCCAAGACAGCATCCCAATTTCAACTGCAAAGATTTAGGACCTGAATACTTTTTTTCTTACTGAAAATGAAGCTAATTCAATTTAAACATTCTGCAAGACAGGTGAGAGCATCCTTCAGGCAAATGTAAGAACCAAGCTCTATCATACAGAACCTGTCTAAAATAAATTAAACCCAGAGCTACATTTCAACCCTCAATCTTGTCTAGGGCACAAGAAGATCTCTTCCCGTACTAATCGACAACACAGTCCAGTTCCACCTTTCAGTGGAGGGTTGCAGGGCAGACTCCACCTGACGCTACTCCAATTTCTGTCTGACATAAACAGTTGGCAGATTGAGATGCCAAGATGAAATATGTACTAGAAACTTCTTGAAATGTAGACGTAGGAAGTAATGATCTTCAGAGGGGCAATTTCTCTTTATAGTATCTTGCAGCTTTTGCATCAGAATCTGTCAGCAATTGCTGCTCAGTTAACAGCAAGGCTATCAGCAGGAGTTTGACATTTCTATATAAATTGATTTACTTGCAAAATTTAAATTTGAGGAAGCAAACTCTGTATACAAACACAAGTAAAATAGTTCCTGTAATCTGGACAAACTTTCTCATCAGAGTCAGAATTTCAGTAGAGGCAACTACTGATGGTGGGAACCCACAGGGAAGTCTTTGCCAAATCAGGAAGACAGACAGGTGCCAACAATCAGATCTGACCCAAAGATAAAGTCATCTCTTTTGCTAGCACTTGTTGGACAGACACAGCAAGGCTGTGAGCAAACTGAATGCATGAGGGCCAAAACACACTTTCTTTTTTCCAGTGTAGCTTTCAGATGAAGAACATACACTCTGCATAAACATCGTCACGCGCAACCTTGTAAGGAGAGTATCCATCACAAATTCTGAGGTTAGTTAAGAATTTTGTAAAAAAACACAGCATAGCTCAGAGACTCCAAGCACAAAATTCATCCAGTCAAGCGTTTCACAAAGAAGACACTCATCTTGAGAGAAATAACACATATAACCACTAAAACAAATATGGAAGCTGACAGAACGTAATTGTGAGAATCAAAACTAAACAGAATGCAATTGAGAGTTATTACGACAATCACACAACCACTCCACAAGTCCTGAGGTACTGCATCTCTTCTTATGTGCACCCCGACTGTAAGGAAACCAAGACACTTAAGTGTCTTGAAAGTACACAATCTAATTGCATGGTTTGCTTCTTGTTTGTATGGTAAATACTGTTCCTGTTTTTAAGCTATTTTTATTCTTCTCCACACACACCCCTCCTCAACATTGATTAAAGCATATTAAAATCCTTATTTTTCTGTTTACTATAGATACGAGAACTTGACTGCACCTGTTAGAAAGAACAAGCTAAAACAACCACGCCAAGAGGCTGCAGGGTGCTTTTACCACATTTACATGGACGAAGCCAAGCCCCTGTGAGCAGTGGACCTATACTGTTTTTAACATTATCCCAGCATATTAGGCAAACACATAATCAATCTCTAAAAATAAGTCAAGGAAAGTATCACTTAATTCTCCTGCTCTCTACTCCTCTACACTTAGTTATTACAAACTTAATGACCCAAATTCTTTACAGACTTGGTTCCACTACCATGGATTTAACCACGGTTAGTGACCCACTACACCTGTAAATACAAAGCAAGTATTTCAGAGTTTGTGCATCGATTTAAAAGTCTGGTACTGTAAATAAAACAGTCCTGTTTTTAAGAACACTACAGGGATAATCTAAGCTATTGGACATACAAAAAGGTAGCTTACAAGTAATGAAGCTTCTTTCCACATGGGAGTGAAGGATTTTAGAAGCATCCTAATGGTTTAACATCAACAATGGGGAAAAATGGTAAAATTCGTAACTTAGAAATCTGCACTGCAAGTTTATACAAGTGTTGCAAATTCTATTCAGCAATCCAGAGACTGACATTTTCCCTAAACAGATAAACAAAGTGCTGAGGTGAATGGTATTTGCCTGAAGATCAAAATGATGATTTTAGAATCAGTTTTAGACCCTTTACTAGAATATCTCCTATTCTTTAATAACATGTTTCTTCGTTTCAAAGCAGAGCAATTATTTTAGCCAAATACTGTTATTATACATTTTACTGCAGAAAGCATCCATTTTATCTGCAACTAATCCAAGTGCAATGAACCTCTCTTAATGCTTGCAGAGCATCTCTGAGAGAAGAGAGCACTGGCCTGGGGCAGCAGGACCTGCATCTCTCAACATGCCTTATGAAATTGGGCAGGTCACTTCTCTTCTTCCCCTTTCTCTGTTTGTTCCCTGCCCTCTGCCTTGTTTATTCAGGCTATGAAGACAGGGAAACAGGAGCCATTCTCTCCATTAGTATTAGAAAGTCTGTTAAATCCGGTTTTCTCTTCACCTGACATGAATGTAGATACAACAAAAACGAGCTATTTAAGTATTTCCTAAATCTGTGACGTTAACAAACACTTATATAAATTGTTCTCTCTTCTCTCACCACAGGTAGCTGCTTTCTACTCTCAACACCAGTATCTAATAAAACATGAAAATTCAGGTGAATCATTGAATCCATCTTTGCCATTTGATGAAATTAAATCTACATAATGGCACATGCTAGTGTGTAAAGAGAGATGCAGAGCAATTGACAAATATGGCCAGTAATGAAGCTAATGGGGCTAATTCTGAAGCTTAAGAAAGGATGTCTACTACTAACAAGTTGACAGAAAGTACACAACAAGAAACCTTTGCTCTAGCTCTCCTGAACGAACACCAAAAACTTAAGCGCTTGCAGCACCACACAAGGGGAGAGCAGCACTTTTCTTTTCTCTTTCCACTCCTTTCAATGGCTCCCAACTGCACAGCAGGCCCAATTACCAGACCACTAACTACAGAGCTCTACCTGTGGCAACAGAGACCAAAAACAACCCCTCTTGCACACATCTAGCAGGGAAGGTGTTCTGCTGTTACCTTGATAGTACTTGCTCACACCACTCAATGGTGCACGAAATTCTTCTTTTTAAAAAGTACAGAGGCATTTTGCTTTGCCTCAGTAGAGTATCAAGAAGCAACCGGGCAGGAAGGATTGGCAGCTACATTAAATACTGCCTGGTGCATCTGCTAAGCAGGACACTAAGTGCAAGGTTTCTCCTTTTTATTATCCCTGCTGAGAGTGGGGGAAATAAAGAGCTGCAAGAGCTTCACTGATGTAATATCCATGCAGGTCTTGTGACTTATATGAAAGGTCACTGGAGTGAGCTTTCAAATTTTTCCTGTGTGAACAGTTTCAGTGTTACTTTAACATTAAAATGCATCAGCACTATTGAAGGTACATAGTTCATTCTAAAAGACATCTTTTGCAGCACTATAATGAGTCCTAAACCCATCATATTTTTTAAGGGTCCTGATCAATTCTTTAGGTCCATGTGATTAATTAAAATTATAACACCATCACCTTTTCTCAAGTATTTAAAAGGGATGACTCCCATCCACAAATAAAGAAGTAAAACAATTGCATTTCTAACTGTGGTTAAACTTGATGTCCTATGTTCCAGAAAAACACCAGCATTCTTTGCAAAAAGCAGAAGACCTCTCACTTTCAAAACACGTCACTCCCTCTGGCTGAGTCACAGATCTCCAGCTCCAAAACCAGGAAAAATCTAAAAAACCCTCTCTACTAAAAATCTGCATGAGAAAGCTTAATTTGCAGCTTTTGAGGAAGTTGGAGCATTGATCACAAGCTCCTGCAGCACAATTACAGCTACAGCACTGCTACAGTCACAATAGCACAAGCATGCGAGAAGCATTAAAAAACCAAAGCTACGGCAGGAAGTGATGGAATAGCTCTGATTGTCACCACTAGGAGAAAGGCAGGGCAAGCCACAATTTCCCTGGCACTGGGAAAATATTTTTTATAATATATAATAATACAATTGTAACTAAAAAACTTCTTAAAAGTTTTTTTTAATCAAGTCTTTGGTCAGCTTAGTTAAGGCTATACCATGCTGCCAGTGGAAGAATTCAAATACTCTCCAAGAAAATTTCTAAAATAATGAAACAACTGCCAAAACATCATATTCCTTCATTTTACTTCTGCTCTTTTCAGCACAGACCATGGTTTTGGGGGTTTGGGTGTTTTTAAACAAATATTTTATATAAACCAAATATTTTTATTTGACAATGTCAGAATACAAATTTTTAGAACAGGAAAAATTATTTCAGGACCTGTTTTATGCACTGTTTTGTCAGTCTGAAAAGGCAAGCAAATACCCCTGTTTTACATGGCTCCTTTTCCACCAGCAAGGCCTTTCTTACCAGAAGAAAAAAAGCACAGGTGAAAAATCAGCAACGCAGAAAATATCCAAACTTTATTAAAAGTAATGAACCTCATTTTTGTATTTGCTTCAGACTTGCTTTTCACTCCTAAAACGTAACACAAAACTAACTCCTAAAAGCAACATTTGCTGAAAATAATGAATAAAAATTATTTTGTTTATGCAGTTGTGGAATGCTTTTACTAGAATTCAGAAATCAGTAAATCAGAAATCAGTGGGGTTAGTTCAGCATTACCAAGTGAAAATGGTCTTTGTTCATACTTAGTTCCTTCTGTTGGGAAAAATAAATATCATATTAATTCTTTGAAGAAAAGCCTCGGTTTTCTTCAAAGGAAATAGATTCAGCTTTTGCAGAACAACAGCTGATCTACTCTTCTTCTCTTTAACAGAATTCTAAACTAATAGCTTGTAATTATAAATACAATATAAACATACAGCTAGCAAAATGCAATACAACTTTCCTAAGTACTTTACTACTTTCCATAATAAAATTCTCTGAGAAAGCCCAGGAGACTTTGATAATAGAGAAATTATTGTCGTCATTCACATTATAAAAGTTCCTACCAGCTACCTTTATGCAGCATGGCTGCCACATTATTAAAAACTCCCAGAAGAAAGGAGACTGGCAAAATTTCAATGTTTCTAAAATGCAGCAAGGCAGTACAAAACAAAACAGTGGTATAGCACTTTTTGTCCCATTCCACGAGGCTTTCCAGAAGGGGGAAGATACCAGCCAGAGGGGCCACATCCTCTTCTGCATCCCACTGGTGCCTCCATCACGAGGCCAGACATCCGTCACCGCCAAAGCCACACAAGAAGGAAGAGCCGCCCACCTCTGCGTCAGCAGCGCCCCGAGAGCCCCGCAGGGAGCAGGCGGCTGTGGCCACCACACCTCAGGGGAGGCAGGGCTGAAGGAAGGGCCAATTCACCCTCTGGCTGACAACAGACAGTGCCAGGCAGAGTTCAGAGGTTTGGTTGTGAAGAGGCAAAACATCGGGATCTTGTTGGAGATAAGAAAAGGCAAAAAGGTCAGTTGTGTCCCAAGAGATGCCCAGCTCCTGGTTTTAAAAGCGCCTCTCAAGGCAGTTCACAAAAGCCATGCTGCTGAGCTACACTGCTGTGCAGGTATCTGCCCCCTCCCCATTTGCCGCTGGCTACCTCAGTCCCTTTTACTGCCCCTCACAGTATCCATTTCCCTGTGCCTCCTACTCAACTCATTCCTCCACCTTTCCCATTCCCAGCACCTCTTGCCCTCTGGCTCCAGATCTTATTTCTGCATCTGTATCTCCCATACTTCACCCACCACCTTGCTCCACACTCTCCCCTTCTTTCCCTTTTCTCATCAATCCACAGGCTTTTCTCACTCCTTTGAACTTCTTGCATCCAGCCTCTCCTACTCCTCAACAACCAAGAGGAGTGAAGAACTGAGGAAAACAGGAGGACAAGACTGGCATACCACAAGACAGGTGAGGTAGGAAGTAGAGAAGAAATAGTCAGATTAGAAAGAACTTGGGTCAAGAGAACACTATGAGAAGTAGTAAAAAATATGTGAGAATACAGCAAGGGAGGTATCAGTGCACAGCTGCCCTTGTATTACTGGGTATCCTCTAGTCCAACCCCTTTGCCAAGGCTGAGGGTCACCTGGAGCAAGTTACATAGGAATGAATCCAGATGGATTTGGAGTGTATCCAGTGAGGAGACATGACTCCACGACCTCCCTGGGCAGCATGTTCCAGTGCTCTGCCACCCACAACATAAAGTTGTTCCTCATGTTGAAGTAGAACTCCTTGTGTTTTAGTTTATGGCCATCATCCCATGCTCACTGTGCTTGTATGTGCAGTGCACCAAAGCCTAAGAGCATTATCCCCAGATAACATGGCTGTTACTATTGTCACATGAGCTATATGCAAATACAATTATTTTACTTCCCACCATGGAAAATTTCTTTCAAATCCAGCATGCAGCTTCCTGATATGCTTCACTATGTGGTGTTTAAACAGCTGTCCCAGTACCCCTACACAGCTGCAAAGACCTGTGTGGAGAGTGCAGTGGGCACAGCAGCTGCATAGGAGAACAGCATAAAGAGAACATACGGAAACAGGGCAGCAATCAGAGCTGGGGTGGAATCCCACCCAACAGAAAGGCCTAGCTCCAGCAGAGGACATCCATCTGCAGCCACAATTGATGCTTTTCAAATCTACCTGGCCCAGCAAGAGGTATTGGAAGCGCTACTAAGAAACAAGCTAGCATTGCTAGCTTGATCAACCATAGCAGCATCAAGTTAATACAACTCATCAGATGATAATTAAAGCACTCACTGTCGCTAATCACTGTGTATCATGTGGACTTCTGCAGCACGCCTGACTCCAAGAACCTTGGCCAATCAATTCTTTAATAAGTCCTCATTTCTGGAAGCACTTGCACAAACACTCTGTGGACATTCATGTAGCCGCAATACATAAAATTAAATAACAAAAGCGAAGTTTGGTTCAGTCTTCCTCGTTCTTTTCTTCTGATGATATAGAGGAAAAGTACGTCTATACAAATATGCACACCAGCACTCATCAAAATAAATATTGTAAAACCAAGCTGATCAAATACCTGCTCTTGTGGGATTTACCTACATTCAGCTCACTAATTGCTTCTTTCATCTCTCCACATGAAAAACAACACTTCATCTCATTTCTTCCAAGATTTGTTAGCTTAGGAAAATTAATCCCTTTCACAGGATTTGATAGGTGTGGATCAGTATCACTTACAAGATAATGAAATAAGCATCATTAATAGCATGCAGTAGATGTCTACAAGATGAGAGAGACAGACTGCAGTAAAACAGGTTCTTTTCCTTCAAACACCTTTGGTATTTGGTTTAAGTGCATCAACCACTTTCATTTTCACCAAATACATGCACCTTTCACTTCTTGTAAGCCAAGGCATTTTCCCTCCCGCTCCTTTCTTAGCTGAAGCCCTAAGTTCACGTTTAACTTTCATTCAATCTGAAAGAGCTTCTTATTGCTCTTGGAGCTAAAACCTTTGCCATTTGTAAGAGACATAAAGGCCATAATAGCCTGGAACACTTGTAAGATCACCAAAGGACTTTGCCCACTATGGCAACTGTATAAAGAAGCAACTTCTCATCTGTGACCACCAAGCTCTCCATCCTGCCCCTCCCCCTTGAATATGACTCCATGAATTCCTGGAAATTTGGACAGTAAATTATGCAACCTGATGGGAACTTGAGGTGAGATAAAGGTTCTATTTTCCAACTATCTCAGGCTAGGAACAGAAACAGAAGCTGGGGGAGCACTGGTAATAAACACAAAGAATCCACACTGAAAGCCAACACAGCAACTGGGCTGAAAATCAGTTCTGACTAGGTCCAGCAGGTGAAGGCCATAGCCCACCAACTCAAAAGAAGAGAAACTGTGAGCATTGGGACTAACTGGCATTGGAAGAGAGGGAGTCATTTAACCAAGAGAATGAAAGAACTGCGTAGCCAAATGAGCACTGATTCCTTTGTTTGCTAAAATGTATAAATGGTGAAAGTCTGGAGCGACCAGGGGACCACCACCACTGAGAAGGCAAGAAGAGGACCAAGGGGATGTTGTCTGGATCTGTGGGGTGGTGATACCTTTCTACTTAATCTGTCAGCCCCTTTCTCCCTCTCTTTTCATAATTTCTATCTTTGCCTCACATTTACTGTTAAATAAAATCCATACTACAGACTTGGACATATGGTCTTGTTTGCACTTTAATTTGGGCAGAGGCATCTCTCTAATAATCATAATTATGGGATCCTAACACCATAAATACTAAGTAGAATCAGTTGTTTATTATGAGGCTACTCTCTAATCTCTGCATCACACTTTCCCTTCTTACTTGCTCTCTTGCCATTCTACACACATTTTTGAACCTCTTAAGGCTTCCCATGGGTATTTCTTGTAGGCTGTACTAATCTACCAAAGTCAGAATGCCTAAAAACTTCTACTGTTGAAGTATGTAAATCCTTTTGGCTTGATGTCACTGAGTTAAAGTCTTACAGCCTTACACCAAGTCTTATCCCAGATGTTTCTAGCTAAGACTCATACTTGAACTTAGCACAAATTGGTCGTTTTGAAATATTGGGCACTCATCTTGCAGTCATGAATCTGAAATAAGAAAAGTCTGTTTCTGAGATCACGACAAAAAGGAGATGAAAATGCATTTCTTTGCCAAAGGTGAAAATTCTCAGATTTTCAATGTTCACAAGTCACTTCTTTTGTACTTTTGTTTAAGCACCTGTGACATGACAGAACTATGAATACTTCCATCAAAAACTTGCATTTTCTTGTGAGTGCCACCATGGAATGTACTTTACACAATCCATCTATATCAACAATGGAACCTATCAGCAACTACACTTGCAGCAATTCCTCTAAGTTATTAGTAGCATGCTCCAATTTATACTTATATTGTCCAAAAGCCTGAATGACAGAGAAGGACTCTGAAATGCCAAGCACAATGGAAACACTTAAGAAAATCTTCCCTACCTGTTAGATCCACTTGGCCATTCATGTTTTCATCAACTTCTAGAACGACAACCTGCTTCCTCTCTGTGCCCACTTCCACATCTCTCAAAATAAACCCAAAGGCATTTCATAAACACCTCCTAGACTAAAACCTCAGGAGAAAACAAGTTCACTTTGAGTCACCTCTCTTCTGTCCCAATGACCTTGTATGTGAGGTAGAGGTATCCAAAGGTCCCCTGAAAGCAAAACCAGCGTATGCACACAGCACCAAGTGACAATCGAGGAACTCCAAACATGAAAGCTGACATGCACAATTCAGTTTGTACATCACATGTAGTTTATTTTATATGAAAAACAGTTATTAAGACATTTGTATATTAGTAAGGTCCAATTTAGTACTTGTACTCAATATTCACGACAATTTTGTCAGACTGCATTAAAGGATTTAATCCCAAATTCCCAGGTGGAAGAGAAAGAACAACCAAATGTCTCAGAGAAGGAAACCAAGACACATGATTGAGGAGACAGCAATAAAATAAAGAGTTTGGTATTCAGCAAACGAATAACTACTCTTACAAATAAAAACTTTCATGGTGTCAATGGACAAGTCAATCTTGATTAAAACCAGAATCTGATTATTGAAGTTTTCTCTCTACTTCATAATGCAATCACTAGAATAACATTGCTGTGTAAATTTAATTTCAGCAAAATAAAGTTACTAAGATTGTCTATGCAACCTACATAAGCATATAATTTTATAAAATAGGATCAAGTAATAGATTACATTCCACTTTTACAAGTAATATGTCTCATCTTCAAATTCAATATAAAACTGTTCACTGTGTTCCAAAAATTAATGATAAATATCACCATTCTACTCAATTTGTTTAATGTAAACTATCATAAAATATTTCATTCTTCATTGCCTCTTCTTGCTTATATGGGAACATAATGAAGACTGACATATATTGCTTTTAGGTCTCACCTTGTAACTAGGAGCTTAAGAAAACCCCCTTGGAGAACTGGATCTGGGGAAGCATGTAAGCTTTTGATTTCAAGTTAGATATTTAAACATCCTAACAGTCCTGTGTGCTTGTATTTACAGTTCTCAGGAAATGAAACACTCAAGGCACAAAATGTACATAAACACTCAAGCATCATGTGACGAATTGTAGCTAATTTTAATCATGTAAACAACAAGGGTCCCTCTAACAGCACACTGAAGTAATTTCCCATTTCATTTCAGTCTTATTAAATCTCTAAAGATAATTGTAATTTAAACAAGGACTCTCTAATGCTATTGCTAAAGAAAATGCACCAAATAAGACACATGTTGCTCCCTGGCACCTTCTATCTTTTCACTTTTCTTAGCTAAGAAACCAACCAAGACAACACCTCTAATCCTACACTCAGAAAAGATCTTTCAAACCCACCCAAAATGGTACATACTCAAAAGACACATGCAAATACAATTCCTGATTTTCAACATGCACCCATCCCAGAACAGGACTAAGAAATGTGACAGATGCCACCACTGTTCTTATACAGCACCCAGCCAAGGTGCATGGAAACCCCCAAGGGTGCCCAAGGGCTGGCACAGGTCTCCATTAGCCAGAGGAAGCTGGAAGGCAGGAACAGAGCTCATTCCCCAAAGAACTTTCAGCTGTGATATGTCAACCTCTGCATCTGAAAATAAATGTATTTTCAAAGACAAGATCTCAGCAACAATACAAAGTCGCTTTCAATTTACAGAACTTACAGAGACATGGGCTAAACCCCAGTGCCTCAAAGACCCTTTAAAATAGTGTTGAATACCCTTCAAAAAATCTCTCCCTTCTCCGAGCCTGTTCAGATCTTCAAGTAAGATTTTTTTGCGAAGAATTGTGAAGACCATCACTACCTTCCTGATGAAAAATCACCCTCAGCTTCATAAAAAACATGACCCCTATAGATCCATAGAAACATGGACTTAAGTCAACCAAGACTTTTTGTCATGCTGCTTCTGGCACCAAGACCCCTGATGAGTCACCCTCTAGGGAGGTGTACAGTTGCCAGAAGTATTCCCTGGGGAGCCAGAAGCCACACCATCGATACACCTTTCCCAGCACATATATTCTTGCCATTCCCCAATTGCCATGCTTGGGTTGGCTGCAACCAAGTCTTCAGAAGGAATCCAGGAGATACCCTCAGCAGGCCGGAAGGAAAAACGTTATAAAGGCCAAGAAACTTTTTGACGTGAGAAAACAAAAAATTGTAATTCCTCCCTCCTAGGAGGGAGGAATTCCTCTTCTCCTTCTGTACAGAACTGAAGAACAGAGCCTATTTAGCACACCTCTCACTAAAAATAAACACTGCTGTCGTCTCTTCTCAGAGGGCCCCACAGTTCTCTGAGAAGCTATAATGGATCTGGATCACGGAATCCAAGAAATGCTTCTTGTAACTATTAACATGCTTATTTATGAATATTTATTCTTTCAACTTCCAATTGTTAAGAAGCAGAAAAAAAAGAAGAAAAAAGTGACCAAACCTTTACAACCAGTCCTGAAACAAGGAGCAGGTGTACAAAATGCACAACAGTAGTCTGGTATGGATACATATTTATGCTGTGAACTATGTGCTGCAATGAATAACTAAAAAGACCAACACTTCTGAACTTCTGAAGCATCATAACACAAAATCAGACTTACGTGACAGCAGGCAGCTACTTATCAGTTAGATTTACCTCTGACTGTGAAGTATAGGACTATGTAACAGCACAATCTCCTCTCAGATTCTGACATGCCTCATCTACAGTGTCATACTTCTGATACTTGCCAGGTTTTACATGTTGATACTTCACAAATACGTTTTTTCCTGACAGCTCCTTTACTAGCCAACTCCAGTGACAGATGATTGAAGTCAAAGAGTAAATGGTGTAGCTTCTCCAGAGTAAATCTGGTGGAACAGCAAGCAAGTGAAATACTGCCCTTGCAAGATCAGATTCAACCAACTTTACAATTTCAAAGCAGTAGATTCAATATCCTCCTGGACCACATGTACTCCAAAGAGCAGGTAACTCCCCACAACATGCCTCCAGTGGAAGTGTGCCCCACGGCTGACTCGGGGCTCAGTAGCTTTCCTCTCTGCCCCATGATGAACCAAATAGCAGGACTCCACCATCTCTTCCAAAGTGAACAGTACTACATTCTCTGTGGGAATCACCCAGACCCAGAAAACAGCAGGAAACAAATACCAGAAAACAATCAGAGCTCTCACAAAATCTGCTGATCTGGAAAGAACTAGCACCAGTGCCCATATGTACTCCTTACACACAGAGCCAAATGAGCTGAGATGCTCTGTTCAGGCTACCTATCAACATTCTCTCAACAAGGAAAGCAACAAACCAAGAGCAAAGAAGTTGTTCATATCTGCACCTTCAATGAACACGGGAATTAAAACAAACAAATAAATGCCTCCAAAGCAATCAGTTAAGGAAATGAGAAAAACACCTGTATGCATACTCTCATCAAAACAACCTATACATGAAACCAAGAAATGCCACAACTACACTTCTAATCACATTATAAAGGAACAAAATACTTAAGTTTATCTTCACATGAGTTACTTCAAAACTTTTCCAGTATTATTTTGCATTGCACAGGATCAACTTCATAGAAAATGTAGAAATAAAAATACAGACTCAGCTCTCTAAGCACAGGTTCACATTTACCTTTATTTCCTTCATGCTATGAGCAGTCAGCCTTCACTGTACAAACCAAAATAACTTACTTTAATTTTAAGATAATTAACAACACTCTTATATATCGAGACAGATATTGCCAACTTAAGTCAAAACTGCTTGAGAGAAGACTGGATGTACAGCCACCATGGACTCATTTCAAGAATGTATTTTCAGCCCAATGAATTTTATTCCCCCAGTGCCACTTCAGTTTTAGGAAAAGTAATTCCAGTTTTGAGAGAGGCCTTCCCAAATACAACTTTTCTACCTGCCTGCTTTCACTTTCCCTTCCTCTTCCCCTTCCCACAAACAAGCTAATAATTCCTAAATAAATGCAATTAAGTAGCACTTAGGACCAGGAGCCACAAGGGTCCACTGGGGCCTATCTCGTGTTTAGAAGTCTGTTTAAACAGGAATTAAAAGAAATCCTTTCAGTGGATTTAGGCCCAAAAGCTGAAATCTGCAAACACAGGTACTTGACCTCACTGGAATGGTCCCCTGGGTAACCACAGAGGAACCACGCAGCCCCTGGAGAAGTTCTCCAGAGACAAATACCATTTTCATAAGTTTGGTACCGAGATGCAATGGCCTGAATTAGGAAATTCTTCCTTGTACTTCTCTTTGAAAGACACCAAAGTGCAACTTCTCTGTGTTCCCTGTCTTTATATTCTCCCTAGCACAGTGAAAAGAAATCATGTCCAGCCTGCTTTTAAAAATGAAGAACTTGTTTCAAGATGCAATGGCCAGCCTAAGCAATGACATTACTTGATCCAATCATCAACGGGTGTTTGTTTAACAGCTGGTAACCAGGAATCACGACCATCGCCAGGTCAAACAGCTGGATGGCAATGCCGGACTGGAGCACGCTCCTCCAGACCCACACCTCACCTGCGACGTCAGACGCCCTAATTCCGCTTAGCTTAAGTATCTTCCTTGTGTATGGACTTTGACGTGCCTTCCTTTGGGCAGAGTACTGAAAACAGCAGTCGTGATGCCTTTTCAGTACTAGCCAACCCTTTTTAAGGCCAAGGCCAAGGCCACTGGGCCCGAGAGTCCCCGGTCTGGCAGCGTCCCCTTCACCAGCCACAGGACAGCGGCGTCGGAGAACACGGCGACGGCGTCCCCGCCTGGCCCGGGGGAAGCCACAGGAGCGGGTCGGGGAATCCCGAACCCTCGGCCCCGCCGCCCCCGGCCCCGCTCACCCTTCTTATCCATGAGCCACATGAAGAAGAAGCAGGGCGCGAAGCCGATGGGCCCCCAGAAGACGAGTAGGGCGATGTCCCAGCCGCTGAAGCCGAAGGCCAGGCGGGCCGAGTTCTGGATAGGACCCCAGGTGTTCCACACCAGGCCCTGCGCGAAGCTCAGCAGCGAGAACAGCAGCAGCACCAGCCACCGCCGCCCGTACACGCGGCCCGACAGCGGCGGCAGCCGCCCCGCTTGGCCCCCCACCGGCCCCCGCGCCTGCGGCCGCGGCTGCTGCGGTGGCGGCGGCA
>VZUA01091350.1:43376-57076 GCA_013401035.1 Horornis vulcanius
ACTAAACTGCAAAACAAATACGGATTTTTAAAGCTTTTCATTCAGTGAACAAAAATACATTGTCTGTAACAAAACTATTTCCTCTAGTTTATAGAGCAATTTTTAATGCTCCAAGCATCTGTAAATGCTGCATGTAAAAAGGAGGAAGAAGAAACCAGATGGGAGAGATTTTTTAAATTTTATTTTATCTGCATTTAAAATGATTGGTNTTTATGTTTTATTGAAAACCTTGCTACTGCCTTTAGTTCTTTGCTGCAAGTGACATGACTGAATAAATTTTTATCTTCTCTCTATTTTCAGGAAGAGATGGCACCTCTTCCCACCTGGTGACACCAGTTTCCTTTATCCTACCAGGATCCCTTATGAGGAATCCAGCATATTCAGCAAAGTCAACATTGCCAAACCTGATCTGAAACACTTTCCCGAGTTTAGGAACTCAACAGCCCATGTTGTTACACTCAGTCCAGGACAGGTACCACTTACATATGAGCTTTACATTACTTAATATTCTATTTAACTGACTAATTAAGGGCTAGGAAACCTTAACAAATTGACTGTGGACTCTTCCTTCACTCCTCATTCAGACTTTATAGATTTCTCTCAGCACAGGAATTTTCTTTGCTGACAGTTATTTGTCTAGACTTTTTTTGTACAAAAACTGCAGACATTTGGAGAGCTAGTTCAATCAAGCCTGATTCCATACAACCACCTTTCTTTGAACAACTCAAATCTGTCTACTTCAGAACTTTCCTGAACTCTGACCTGTCTACTCTGACAGCAGACAGCAGTATGTTCCATAAAATGCATTTAGTTAATGAGTACATGGAGCTAGCAAAGGAACTCATATTTTGGTGGTAAATCGCCTTCATGTGTTGCTTTAATAAATACTTTAATAATGATACTTGCATTTGGAGTGCACACCATTCACCAGTTTCATGGTGCTTTACAGCGCTGTGAGAATGTTTCTAATCCTGCTTTACTGGGAAGGTTCAACTGTAAGTGCCTGGCTTGAGAGTAGGGCTCAGGACTCTTGATTCGCAGTCTCCTGCTGTAAATAGTGTCCTTCTTTATTTAATCAACAAGGTCTGTCTTTGGAGTGTGAATTACCCTTGTTCATTTTTTCAGCCATGCATGTCCTTGCAACGCACTGCTGCACATCTCAAACTGTCAGGCCCTTCCAAAGGAATTTTGCAATGGTCATTGCTCAGACAGTGGAGTTGCTGCTTCTGAGCCCTTTCACCATTCTCCTACCAGATATTGTCACCTCTTTTGACCTATCAGCTCAACAACTTGTATGAGCATTCCCCTGTCCCTAACTGGCAAACCCAGCTGCCTTCAACAATTTAAAGAATGGATTTTTGCTAATTAAGTTAATTTTGTGGAGGTAGAGTGGGGCAGGATAGTAGCTTCCAACAAAAGGATTATACCCATCAACTGCAAGTGTATGCTCTGCAGTTGGTACAGATGCAAATGGGGAATCTATGATCAGCCTTTACTATTTGCACTGCATTACATCATACTCATACTCCTAAAGCAAATCATTAGTTTCACATTCAGCACTTTGTAAGGTTGCAGAAGTCAGTAATTTAAAGCACAAAGAACAAATTTTTACTATTGATAAAAATGCCACATCCATTCAGCACTGCATTATCCCTGATCCCCAATACTATTTGAATTTATAATCTCCTTTGCAATGATCAAGTGTACTAGTGAACCTTTAATATGATCTTAATTTTAATTAGGCTTAAAGCAATTACAAATTAATCTTGCTAGGAATAAAGATCTTGAGCCAGCTCAGTAATACAATTTGTCTGCATTGCCATGAACGAGATACTGTTTGGATTTCTTGGGGGGGCAAGTAATGTAGAAGCAATGATGCAGCAGTGAGGTATTGCCTTCATCCATTTTATCAGTGCCTTCTGTGTGGTGCTTGCCAGAAGCTTTTGGGGCAGGTGGCTGGGAATTGCTGCTGTTTGATGGAGAGGAAAGGAATGACCTAGAAGAACTCCTGTATTAACAAGGGAGAGGAGTCCTAAATAATGTCTTGGTATGTGCTTAACACTGGTTTTCACATAGAATTAGCCCAATTACTGCAGAATTTGTAGGCATCTTTATTTTGTGATAATATGTAGCATCTCCACTCATTCCCAGAGGGTATGCAGAACATTTTGGATTATTGTAACAATAAAAGGCTGAAAAAATGAAGACAAAGGTGTTCTTAGGTATTCAGGAGAGCAGCTGCATGTAGGGTGAGTGCAGCTTTGAATATCAAAAACTTAATGTGTCTAATGCCACCTTCTGGTCGATGTTTGCTACCAGCCATTTTTCTACACCCTTTCTCCCTGAAAGCAGAATTCCTTCATGTAACGTTGTGCCAGTGCACAGAGTGTACTTCAGTTAGATCCTTTGTGCCCTTCCACTGCATTGCTCAGAGGTGAACCTCTGTTATGAATTTTGGTAGCTGACAGAGACTTAAGGTTTTATAAGGTTTCATCCTGTATCTGACCATTGACTGTCAGCTGCATTTCAACAGACATAACTTCTGGTTATAAATTAGTGATCTGTTCTGAAACAAATTATGAAAAACATTTAGATTTCAAGCTTACTCAAATAGGCAGCTGAGTAGTTGAAGGGCTTGCAGCATTACATGACTATATCCACTATATCCATGAAGTTACAAACTCAAGTTGCGTCACACAAATGTAGGGGTTCCTTATAAATGTTTGGACCTTGTCACCTATGTGATGGCTGCAAAACTGAGGGCTAAGTATGGAGCAGCATTTCTAGTAACACCTTGATTCTTTTCTCAAATATACAAGTACTCTGTAAAAGACCAGAAATGGGACAAAACTCATGTGTTTTACTATCTTCTACCCATGCTCTGGGACAAGTGTTAAAAGAGTTAGGGATCTGTCACCCTCAGCGTAAATCCTGTTCAGGACAGGTCCTATCTGCCATCAATGGCACCTTGCACCTCAGCAAGGTGGTTCATCCTTCCTAATGTACACAGTTACAGTCCTGCAGGAGCATTCATCCCACCTTGTCCTTCAGCACAGGCTATAGAAGGAGCTTATGCACATAGATGCTTAACTTGTTTCATGATTAAAAATAGGAGAGATGAACACCACCTGAAAAAGCTACAAAAAACTGAGATGCTGTACAAGGATAAAATCATTGATCATTCCTTCCTCTGCCCCACTTCTCACTGACTTCTGGCTTCCTTCCTGCTCACTAATGTAATTGCTCTTAATCCATCTCCCTGTTAATCCATATCCACATAACTAGACAATGGTAGAGGGACTACAAAGTGCATCTGAGTTTATCTGAAGGTATGGAGAGCAAGCAGCTGCCACTCTGGGCTCCCATGAGCAATGCCATTTCCCCTCTTGCTACCCCAGACAGCTGCTGTTAGAGGCAGTGCTTGCCTGCCCTGTGGCCTGGCCCTGTGCCCCAGTGCAGCCTGGAGCCAGAGGAGCTGCAGTGCAGGAGTGCAAGGAAAGGCCTAACTGAGATAGTCTAAGGGGCACATTTAGGCTGAGAAGGTTGCCCTCCCTCTGGCCTTGAAAAATATTGTCACTGGATGGGAAAAATTATTTTAGAAAATGATGAACATTACTGCTTGCTGGTTCTCACCATAGTCTGCTGCTCAGAGGCTCCTCTCCCCTGCTTCTGCTTACCTACTTTCTCAAAGTCTAAAGAAACACGTTTGTGTGGCCACAAATACAGTTGTCACTCAGTTCCTGTGTTTAGCTGCAGGATTTTCTCTTTCTGTGCTTCTGCTGCAGAATCTAACACACCTTGGGATCCTGCTCGGCAGCAGAGCTCCCAACAGTGCAGGCAAACCTCTGACTTGAACCTAACCCTGAGCAAGAAGAAATCTTCATGAAGTCAGGGAGGGATTTCCCTGTGTGCTGCCTTTAAAGAAAGGGTGTGAGAACGCCAAATTGGGCTTGAGGTGGGGAACAGCAAAACACACAGTCCAGATAGCCAAGAAAAATATAATTGATACCAAAGAAAAGGGTTTTAGTAAGTCAAGAAATGCAGTCATTCAAAGGCAGTGTGATGTTCCAGCTCAAAGTATACAAAAGACTTTTTAAAAGGGGTTACAGTAAAAAAAAACTACTTTTGTTGGAGAAGAGTTTAAGTGATTTTACTAAAAGAGAATTCAGAGTTGGCCACAGCATTATGCATAGTAGATGGTTGATAATTCTGTTCTGGGGAAGGAATAAAGAATTTTCATGTGGGAGACTGCAGAGCTGGCCCCATAGAGATGGCAGACAACCCAACCCAACCTCAAGACACCAGAACTATCATCTCCATCACAGAAGAAGCAGAAGAGTCCAGGAGCTGAATTTATGCTAGGATTGGTGATAAAAACACTGCTCGACCTGCAACACATTTGGAGAGCCCCATGAATGCCTCAAAAGCCAGGCAAACCAAAGGTCAAAGGTCCAAGTTCCTGACTCTACTTGCTCATCTATTCCCTGAGCTTCCCTGATCTCCTGGGTCACTAAGGACATGGCCTGATCCAGCCCCACTCCCTCCCTCTTCACTGNAGAAGAGTTTAAGTGATTTTACTAAAAGAGAATTCAGAGTTGGCCACAGCATTATGCATAGTAGATGGTTGATAATTCTGTTCTGGGGAAGGAATAAAGAATTTTCATGTGGGAGACTGCAGAGCTGGCCCCATAGAGATGGCAGACAACCCAACCCAACCTCAAGACACCAGAACTATCATCTCCATCACAGAAGAAGCAGAAGAGTCCAGGAGCTGAATTTATGCTAGGATTGGTGATAAAAACACTGCTCGACCTGCAACACATTTGGAGAGCCCCATGAATGCCTCAAAAGCCAGGCAAACCAAAGGTCAAAGGTCCAAGTTCCTGACTCTACTTGCTCATCTATTCCCTGAGCTTCCCTGATCTCCTGGGTCACTAAGGACATGGCCTGATCCAGCCCCACTCCCTCCCTCTTCACTGGGCCTTTCCCCATGGCTGTGCCCGTATTTCTGACTTGTTGCCCTTGGAGCTCCGTTTCAGTAGATGGGAAGACCCCAGGAGGGAGGAAGGATGAGAAGCACCTTCCAAGCACCAGGACAGCCAGGCAGCAGCTGGGATGAGGCATAGGCTGGGGCAGCAGCACTCACACAGAGTCCTCAGGTGGTGTTCCCACTGAATTGACTATGCATGCACCTACTTTGTTTTATTTTTCATTGCCATGGTTGCAAACACTTCTGGGATTTCCGTGGATCCCCCAGGGCTCGATGTCTTTATCTTCCCATCACAATGGCTTCCTTTTTGTGTGCATTACCTAAATATCTTTTTCTAATGAGCAGAAATTTCTTGATATAATATTTTACTTCAGGGTATGCTCTCTTTTTGAAGCAATTCCACCTTTGCCCTACCTTTGCACTGTATCAAGTTAATCACGTCCACTGAGAATTCAAACCTGCTCTGTTCTCTGTGCTGTACAAGTCTTCAGCATTGCTCCACTTGCTCTCCCAACTGTTCCTTTGGTTTCTTTCCTCCCATTACAGCATCTCATTTTATCTTTTCTGGGACTTCTGTCCTACTTTAACTTCATTTGCTATATTTGGCTGTCACTAGCCTAAATATTAAAATTATCTGATTGGTTACTGTTTAGATCAGTATCTTCTCAGTGCAAATAGAGTTAGATAAGTTCTGTAGAAAGCAGGCTAGCACAAGATTATCTCTCAGCTTGGAGTAGTTCTCTCTTGCTATTGCACTTTACATTTTCTCTGTAAAATATTTGCTGCATTTGTGTGTTGTTTCACTGTGGCTTAGTCTCAGATTTCCTATAGGAATGCAGCTAAATCTGTGTCCCATATTCATAAACATATGGAAGTCTGCTTTATTTTATTGTGGAATTGATCGTTAGAGGCAGCGGTGGTGGGTTTTTTGTTTGTTTTCATTTTGTTGTGCATGTATTTGTTTCTAATTTGGAAACCTAGAATACTAGTTTGTAAACGTAGAAGGGTCCTACCTCATTCTTTTCAGGGTTGTTGGGGTTTTTGGATTTTTTTTTTTTTTTTTTTTTGGTCTTGTTAGTTCTGCTCTCTTGCCAGCTGTATTTTTTGTTTTTAATTACCTTTTTATATTTCTTCATGTTCCCTTAAGTTTTAGTCCTTTTGCTTTTTGATAATTTCAATTTTCTTGTTGCTATAAATCCTCATTTTAACAAGCATAAGCTTGTTCAACAATAAAAGAGGGAGAGCAAGTATCTTTATGGACCCTCTTTTGCCTACTGGAGTCACAGCTCTGTAGCTCTTCTATAAACTGCATCAGCAAACAGTGCCAGCTACAGAAAGGCACAGCTTTGCAGTTATTACCCTTAACCTGCTGGCAAGGGAAATCTGATTAGTCTCTAAAGGACCAAGTTCCCTCTCTTTGGTTTGAAAACACAGGACAAGGTGGGGGAATTGTGTTTTCCTTCTGGCTGTACCTCCTCTCTCCAAAGCAATTCTGTCTCCATTTTGCATGTGAGTCATGTGGAGCCAGCACGTTCCACGCCTAATTTCCTTCTTGTTTTTCCAGGCAGCATCTCTTACTGAAACATTTATACACTTCCCTTAATTTGTCTCTTGCTGGTGTTCCCTTGCTACATAGTCCCTCTGCACCAACTCCCCAGTGTCCTCACCCACTTCTCCAGCGTGTTGGAAGCTCACTGTTCCCACACACGTCCCACAGGAGCGATCCCGTTGCTGCAAACGGCCACTTACGGGAGCTCTGCTTTCTTCTGCTGTAAACCAAAATTTTCCAGGGTTCATCATTACCCCCAGTCACTTGGAGGACACCCAGATTCTTTAGCAGAGTTCAGTGTAAGATCCCCTATAGAGCAGAGGAGCATTTGGGGGGAGGGGGGGTGTTGGTGTATGATTTTGCAGTCAGTGAAACTGGCAAACACTTCCTTACAGATAAACCCATTGCTGCTAATGCAACTGCACTGTTCATTTTAGGTGGATGTTTCCTTGATAAAAACAAAACTCTGAAACTTGTTCAGGGTAGAAGACATGTTTTGGCTGCAGTCTGTAGGGTTTCATACACTTTTATGTCAGGATGAACTAGTGATATTTTTTAAATAATGACCCTCCACTGACTGACTTCCTTTTCTGTTCTGTATGCTGTACCGGATTAAAGAATAATTTCCAAATGTTTTTGACCTTTGGAGAGCCAGTGCTTTTTTTTTGTTTGGCTTAAATTGAAGCCTGTGGAGAACATTTTGTCATCTGGCCCAAAAAATGAGAGTGTTCCAAGAGTCCTGTAAGTGTTTGCAGGGCTGGTGCCATTGTTTCCTCCACAGACATTTTCTCATTAGCCGTGTTTTGATATAATGAAGCACAGGGCTATCTGGATAGCAGAACATTCTTCTAAGTAATTTGTGTCTACCAAGAGAAAGAATTGTCTGCAATTCAGATACAGATCATTGCTTCACTTTCCCCATTGTGAAGTGTATATTTTTATCTGTCTCTGACCATTTTTATAACTTGTCAAAAAATATCTTTTATGCTTTCCTTGATAGCTCCATGTTAATCTAATGTTCAGTAATCTGCAAAGCTTGTCCTCTATCATCAAAACAACATCAGTGTCTTGTACCATAAAAGCCATGGGTTAGAATCAATTTTATGTCACAGCTATCATCCTGATATTGTTGTAAAGCTCTGATCTAAACTAGATTGTTCCAGAAATCATGACATTTTCTTCTAAAAGCCTATCTACTAAAAGTGACAAATTTAATGCTGGTGATTATTTACCAGAATTAAAGCTACATTTTCTCACCTAGTCACCTAGATGAGCATAGGGATGCCTGCTTTTTGGGGAAAACATGTAGCAGTCCTAAAGGAACTGGGAAGTCTGCTCAGTTGGAGAGTCTACAAAAGAATTCCTGCTTGGCTGAGGCTCTCTCTGAAGCCCTGATGTACTGCTGCACCCCCTCTGTACTACTGGTCTCTGCTTACCTACAGCAATTAAAGGTTTTAGTCCTTCTTGGGACTATGTGGGAAGGGGCTTGGATGAAAGGTAATTCTGGATCGTGTCCATTTCTTACATGATACTATTGATAGAGTGGGCATTTAAGTCTTGAGAAGAGGCTCTTTGAAAGAAAGAAATAAATATCACCTCTCACCCATGTCCTTGCCTCAGCTGCCTCTACATCCCACATCACCTAAATTAAAACACTCTGTCTTTCTTCAGGCTTCTGCTTGTACCCTAATGTAATGTCTCCAATTCCAGGTCCTGCTTGTTCCAAGGCACTGGTGGCACTATGTGGAATCCATTGATCCTGTCACTGTCAGCATAAACTCTTGGATTGAACTGGTATTTTCCTTTTAATGTCCTGGGGATGTAGCACTTCTAAGGGATTTCTGTCCCTTGCCTGCCAGGTTCAGTCCTATTGGGTGTGTTGTGTTCAGAGGCTGGGGAGGGAGGAGCCTTTATGGATCCATTTTTTCTGGAAGAACCTTTCAAGGTTCCAGATCAGAAGGTCCAGTTCAGCAGAAAACCCCTTTCAAGATCAATCAGGTAAACAATTAAACACAAGCTAAATTTTCATGCCTAGTTTCTTAAGGGCCAGCCAGCTTTGTGCTGAATAGAGAACAAAAAGCCAGCAACTTCACCTCAAGGACAAGCTTATGTGCAAAGCTAAATTATAATTTAAATCAGATTAATATGAATAGGAAGGGAGGGGAAGAGGATTTTAAAATTTTCATTCCTCTGGGATAGTTTTGGTTTGGCTGAAGTTAGATTTCCTCATGTATTTAATTAATTTTCTTTTCCCTGGGCTTTGATTTTTCTTGCTCATGTTATCCAGTATATATGGGATGGTTCCAGGGATATCATAGATTCATGGAATAATTTGGGTTGGAAAGGACTTTTAAAGGTTGTCTAGTCCAATCACTCTGCAAGGAGCAGGGACATCTTCCACTAGATCATCTCAATATTCCAGAAGGTTTTCTGATTGACATTATTATTAATCCTAAGTTAATATTTAAAAAAACCCAACCTTTTGAAGTGGTCTGTGAAAGCTGCCTCACTAAAATAGTCACTGCCTTTTTCTTATTTCTTATTTCTAAAACCTATATTAGACTGGAAATCTGCAGGGGAAAGAACACATGCGTTCAGCTGCTGTTCCAAGACCACACAATGCATTTCTCATACCAACATCAAACCAAGCAGAGCAGAGGAACTCACTTGGGTATTTCCCTCTTGGAGAAATTTTCAAGATGAAAATTGTGTATTTAGCAAGGACAGCAGCCCACAGCCCAGACCAGGCTCTTACATAGCCCCAAGTGCAGTCAGGCTGTTTCCAGTGCCAGAGAAAGCACCAATTATATTGTAGAGCAGCCACTTAAGCCTGCCTTGAATTTGAGCCTTTGAGGTAATTCAGAGGGACTGGCTATGTGCCCTGGGCTTGGGAAGGCCCTGATGTCACCACACACATCTTGTGCCCTAAGCTGGGCCTCACAAGTGTCCCCCTCTGGAGGAGCTGATGGGATCAGCTTGGCTGGTAGCTCCCAGGTGTTGGGGTGTGGCCTGAGCATTTCTAGCTGTTCTTATGTGTTGCAAGGGAAAAAAAAAAAGTGGAGCTAAACTCTATGTCCTTTTCTATCATAAAGATCTTGCAGAAGTCACCAAGATCCTGTTTGGTGACAGCAAGAGTCAGTGGTTGTGTGGCATCATAAGCAGAGGAGTGTTTGCTGGATCTTGCTGATAAACAACACACACCCTCCCCAAACATCAGTATCTGCCATGAGCAAATGTGGCTATTGCAGCCAGGTGAAAGTTCCTGACAGAAATCATCCCTGCAGATGATGATGCAGCATTGTTTGTTAGGTGTTGGGCAATCCATCTATAAAATAAATTCTGACATGGGTTCTAAAAGACAATTCTGAGAATATTTGCATTACCAAACCAAGCAGTTCTTGCTTGCAGCTGTTACCAGCTGCTTTCATATTGACAGATGTGAATCACACCAACAATTACAGTCCCAGTGAAACCATTAATTATATTGGCAAGAGTTTAGAGTAGAAATTTAATTTGTTTTCAGCTAGATGTGAGCTACCCAAAAGTATTCCTTGCTTTCTGACATACTGTCATGCAATCAGTACAGCCCTGTTATTCAGCAGGCCAGGATGAATACCAAGAATGCAACACCTTAAATAGTTTCCACATGTAGATACCAAACTCCGTATTTTCGTGGGTTTTTGTACCAGGCTGTTAAAAAGCCAAGCATCCAAACCCATGAAATGCCAAGAGCACTTCCCCCTGCTTCTATCCCAAATTCTGCTTAGGTTTCCAGGACAAATTACTGCCTTCAGCACTCATATTAGCCGGATGTGTGTTTGCTTGACAGGTTCTCTGGAACCACAGTTAAGACTGACCAGGACTGTGGGTTGACCATGTTGCTTCTTCCCTCCAAAACTAATTCATCTAAGCATCTCAATTAAAGCAAATTTATGCATCCACTTCTAGGTACTTGTCATTGAGATACCCAAACCACCATCCTGTTTGGACAGTCTACCATTCCTTCCAGATACAAGAAACTCAAATGGGGAAGAAAGCAAAGAGACTAAAAGGTTTTGTTCTGCTGTCCTAACCTAGGTAGTATCCAGCTGTCCAAGGGGGATGATGTAGAAATTGAAGGCCTGAAACAAAGAGCCTGTTACTGAGTTAGTTTTTAGTTTTGCAGAAGAGCTTTCAGAGCAAACATGTTTTTCCTTCTGGTGATGTTCAAAAGTGCAGCAGTTTGTCAGCTGCTGTTACATGATAAAATATTTCCTAAATTTCCTTAAGATTCACTTTTGTGCTTGTGTAGCCCCTAGATAGCTGCTGCCTTGCTATAACATCCTGTGTGTTTTAATTGCTTAAATTATATGTAATATGTAGATATAAAAATGTGCTATGTACTTCTATGGATATTCTAGTCCTAAAGACCTGTTTAAATGCATACATTAATTAAATGCTAATATTGCATTGTAATTTCAAGCACCAGATCCAATTAACAAAACACTAATAAGGGAAAAGATTATATACACATACTATTTTCTGCAAATCCTTATTCAGATGAGCAGCCACACCAAGGCCTGTGCTGTCACCTCTTTGGGGGCTGTACACAGGAAGAGTATGAAACCTTCCACTGACTTCACGCACACGAGTGTGGCATTCAAACTAAGGCCATCTATGTTTTTCCTAAGATCTTTCAGCTTTCTGCAGAGATCCATGAGCTGATCTATCTCCCAAAACCTTCTGTTCTCTCGAGGCAGGATGCAGATCATGAAGCCCGTGTAGAAGAGGCAATAACTCGAATGCTGGTATGCGCCATAAAATCAGCAGAAAGTCCCAGTGATGGAGATCTCTGGCTAAATCCCACAGAGGTAAGCTCTCTACTGCTCCCATTATAGCAGCAATAACAAAGAACTACTGACATTTTGCTTAGCTCCCCCTGAGTCTTTATGCTGCTTTGAGAAAAACAATTTTAAGTTCCATCCCTTCATGTAGCAAAAGTAATTCATGGAAGATAATTATGCAAGGTTGAATTGAAACATGTCTCCTTTTAACTGAGTGTATTCTGGGTGTTTTTGTAGGTTGAGGCAACATCCCATGAGATCAATCTCCAGTACCTGAATAAAGCAGTGTCTGCATACCTCAAGTGTCAGGAGACAAGAGTGTCAGGACAGGCACGCCCCAGCAGCACTGGTGCAAGGCAGAGGACAAATGCCTCATGCAAGAGGAAGAGAAGGGAAGCTGGCTGTGAACCAGAGAGCTGCACATTACTAACCCAGGAATGTGACTTTCCAACACCCAAAGCAGAAGAGCTGCAGAAAATCCCTTTTGGGCCTCATCTTATTCAGGTTTTACCACAGTCTCACAAAACAAGCGTGATGGCTGCAGTTGCAGTTGAAAGTGGTGGTGGAGATCTCCATGAAAACAAAGGGGAACATTTTGAAAAATTACACTGCAAGAGGAAGAGATTGCTAATGAGTAATGACTGTGAGACAGCTGCACATCAAATGGATTCAGACTGCAGTCCATGCCCCTCACAAACAGCCCTTTCTACCAATGACTTTTTAGACTGTCTGGTTAACCCACGTGTCATCAGTTTAGTGGCTCAGCTGCTCTTGGAGAGAATGAGAGTGTGATGCTGGAGTGCTTTATCATTTCTGAAACAGAAATCAAACAGCAGCCTTGTTCTGCGTGTTTAAGATCTGTAATAATTGAATGTTCCATTTCAAATAATTTTTAGGTACAGATAGACACAGTTAATGGTTAAGTGCAGGTTGTAGTTGAGCTGAAAGAAGAATAGCTGGTTAGTGATGGCTGGGAAGAGAAAGGTGTGTTTAGTCTGGGAGCTGCTCAATGCTATGAACAAGAGAGAGCACACACAGTCATACTCCCACTGTGCTGTGCAGGTGGGATCTTCACAGTGTTCTACAGCTCTGAGCTGGAAAGCAAGTATGGCTTGATGATAGACAACAGGGGGAGTACTGGGACATGGTCACATAGCAGAGGGGGACCAAGGGTGGGAGATAGATTGACTGACTGTAGACTGCAGTCCTTGACCACATTTAAAGTAAAATGGTCAATAAGCAATCAGTTGACTATGTTAGAAATAATAAATTCAGGTAAACCTAAACCTCAGCCAAGAGACAATGCATTTACTAATGCATCTACTTCCTCCCTTCCACTAAATAACTTCAGTTTCGTCACAAAGCTCTAGGTTGGAGTGAGACAAAAGCCCTTAGCAAGAAAGTAGCCTTTAGCTGGTTCAGAAGCTCTTGAAGCTGGGAGATTAAGGGCCATTGGGAAGTTACTGTTATTATGTATTTAAAGCCAGATGTGTACAGTCCCCTATGTCTAAGAAACAAAGCAAAACAGCTGTGACTTTTTACCTCTGCTCTTCTCTTTACCATAACAATCAAAATATATATTTTTTTTTCTTTTGGTTGTAAGTGGTTACTGTACAAGATCATCCTTTCTTCAAAGGGTCGTAGTCCTTGGATTTGTTTTGAAGGCTAGGTTGTTCTTTGATTGAAAAGTTAGGGAACATGAAATATAGGCAAGAAGTTTTCTTAACTCTGAAGCTATGCATGGAGGCTTGAACAAAATCTGGGAAGAAAGCTGCTGGCATCTTCCAGGATGCTGTCACCTCCTCTGATTTCTGTTTGTGGTGGCAACAGAGGCATTTTCCCTAACTGCAGTTTGAAGAGAGCCTCAGGGACAGCTACTGTGAAAGCTTTGCTTTTAAAATGTCTCTCTGCTTGTGTCTGCTAGAGACCAAGGAACCAGTTTCTATCATCAGCCTGTTCCCATATCCATAACCTTGCACCACCAGCCCTCCAGCTGGTATTTCCTTTGCTTGGTGTGTGTTCCCTGATAAATACATGAAGCTAGTGCTGTTTTCACAAAGATCACCTTCCACTAATTTATAACTGAAAAATCCTGATAGCAAAGGTGCTTTCTCTCTGCTTTTATTCAGATTTCATGTTGGCAGGGCCCTGATGAATTATGTTAAGGGCTTTAGATATGCACCAATAGATCAGAAATTCAGGAAACCTTGCCATTTCAAAAACCTCCCCCAAAACCTAATACATTTGGAAGAAGATTAAGTTCAAAAGGCTCAAAAGTTCACATTTAACAAGCTCAGAAACCTTACCCTGATGGAAACAGAGCTGTGTATGTAGTTTG